>APFE030241493.1:79675-122940 GCA_000404065.3 Pinus taeda
CTGTACATAGTAGTCTCTACCACTTCTATTGAAGTAGAAACCTTCTTCCTCTAGTTACCTGCTAGAGGAGTCTGCATGGGCTTGCACTTCTCCATGTGGAATCTCCTGAGTATCTCGTTGGCATACTTTCCCTGAGACACAAATAAATCCCCATCCTTCTACCACACTTCCATGCCCGGGAAGTAATGCATGAGACCCATGTCTTTCATCTCGAATTATCCTGCAAGGTCCTCCTTGCAAAATGATCAATTGATCATCACCAATAAATATGAGATCGTCAACATTAAGTACAATGATCAACAACTTACCTTTCACCATGATGTAGTACAGGTTCACATCCGCTTCACTCTTTGTGAAGCCCAACCCGGTGAAGTAGTTTCCTATCGTAGTGTACCAAGCACGAGGTGCTTTATTTAGCCCATACAATGCTCTCTTGAGTTGGCACACATGCGACTCATGATCGAAGGTCTCAAAACCTTTTGGCTGCTCTATGTACACCTCTTCCTCAATCTGGCCATTGAGGAATGCAGTCTTCACATCCATCTGATGGATCTTCCAACCCATTTGTGGTGATAGTGCCAACATAGATCTGATAGATGAGTACCTTGTGATACGATAAAAAGTCTGATCATGGTCAATCCCCTCGACCTGTGAAAAGCCACAGGCAACAAATCTTTCCTTATGCTTCTCCACACTACCATCAACAACTTTCCTTACCTTGCAAAACGAACGGGAACTCGCAATTGACTTTTTCTCCAGTCTCGGAACCACATCCCAAACAATATTACGAACTATGGAGTCATACTCCTCCACCATATCATCAACCCAAATCGGCTGCTGCACTGCTTCCTCAAAGGAAGATTGCTCAGTCTCAACACATTCCCTAGCAAGGGCCATGTATCCAGTGTACCTCTTAGGTGACCTCCTCTGTCTGCCCTGAGAAGATGGTGCTCCCACATTCTCTCGCATCCTCCAACAATTTGTCAACTTCTCTTGTGCGCTTCCGTCCAACTCTGGAAGACTATACTTGAGTGGATGTCTCCACTCCTCGAACCTCGATATGCGGCTGCTCTGCATCAGTCTGAGGCTCCTCCTCCTTAGGAACCAATAGTTCGTCCATAGCCTACAGTTCGAGCTCCCTCTCAAGGGAGATTCACATGTTCTTCTCCTCATCAAAATTGAGATGTCTGCAAACCACGGTCCTTTGACTGCTTGGTAAGAACACCCGATAGTTGTGAGGTGTATTAGTGTACCCCACAAATATCCCCAACTCTGTTGTTAGCTCAAGCTTCTTCCATGCATCCTTTGTCACATGGAAATATACCGATGAGCCAAAGATCCTGAAGTGACCCACATCTGGTCTCTTACCAGAGAAATCTTCCTCTGGTGTCTTCATCCCAAGTATTGGATGCGGGCTTCCATTCAAAAAATAGATAGTTGTGTTGCATGCCTTATCCCACAAGTGAAGTGGTAGGCCTTGGTCATGAAGCATTGCTCATGCTCCCCATACAATAGTTATGTTCTTCCCCTTGGCCACCCCATTCTACTGTGGGTTATGAGGTGGTGTCAACTCTCCTTTAATTCCTTCCACTACACAGAAGTCCTTAAACTCTTGAGAGACATATTCTCCATCGTTGTTACTTTTCAAGGCCTTGATCTTCATCCCTGACTCCTTCTCGACCAAAGCTTTGAACTCATAAAACTTTGTGAAGGTTTGGTCCTTCTTCTACATGAAACAAATCCAACATTTACGAGAATATTCATCAATGAAAATCAAATAATACCTTTGCTTCGCTGTGGATGCCATCGAGAATGGTCCATAAAAATCAGTATGAAATTGCTCTAAGATAGCCTCTGCTCAACTATCTCGCTCATGAAGGGAAGATTTGGTGTACTTTCCCAAGGTACAACCTTTGCATTTGTCAACTTGCTCAAGTTTACCTTTGGGAAATCATGTAGATATCTATTGCATTATCTTTAAATTCCCATGATGCAAATGCCCAACCGCCAGTGCCACAACTCGCCAATGTCTTGGCTTTGCACCAATTCTGCTTTTGTACTCAATGTTGCACAAACATCTACCTCTAGTTTATAGATATTCTTCACCCGAATCCCTATCCTGTTGGTCTGACCAGTGGTTATCTGTCTTAGGAATGCCTTTCCTTTACTGAAGACAACATCGTAGCTTTTGTCCTCCAACATTGCGACCGATACCAAGTTCTTCTTTAGTCTAGGAACATACATCACATCTGTCAAGGTGAGAGGAGCTCCGTGCTCCCTCTGAAAAGGAATTGTGCCCACTCCTGAAACACTATACCTTCTGTCGTCACCCATCTCTATGTGCATCTTGAGGTCTTTATCCTCCAAGGCACTGAATAAAGTTTTATCACTGGTCATGTGGAATGAGGCTGCACTGTCAAGATACCAATCACAACCCATCATCGATGACACCATGCATGTGATGAGGGTAAAGTCCTTTTCAAACTGAGAGGCTAATGCCTCACCTTCTGATCCTTCTAAGGATCCCTTCTTGGACTTCCTCGATGGGCAATTAGTCACATAATGTCCCATATTGTGACAATTAAAGCATATTACTTTAGACATGTTCTCCTTCTTCTCTCTATGAGATGAATTTGATTTGAAATGGGAAGCCTTCCCCTTCCCTTCCCTTGCCTTACTTGCTAAGGCCATCTTTTCTTCATCATCATTCTTGGATTAAGAACCATCTCATGTGCTCCTTCTAATCTCCTCCTACATAATATCTGACCACAATCATTCCCAATCCGATAGTTTCTCCCTTCCACTCACAGAGTCTTGGTAGCTATTCCAACTCTTTGGAAGGCCAAGGAGAGCAAGGTTCACCATATCATCATCGAAAATAGTTATTCCCACACTGCCAAGCTCATCTTTGCAGGTGGTAAGCTTGTTCATATATGTGCAAATAACATCGCCCTTCTCCATCTTGATTCTTCGAAGCTTATCCTTGAGCGCCAGTTTCCTCTGGTCACTATTGTTCTGGTAGAGGTCCTTCAATGTATTTCACATTAAAAATGGAGTCTCTTTCCCATGGAGACTCGAGACGATATGGTCTCGAACTCCCTCAGGGATGACCCGTCTCACCTTCGCCACACACTTCTTCCACTCCGCCAACTCTTGTGCATTAGTTGAAGTTGGCTTTGGGATTTCTTGATCAATGAACTCCTTCAAGCCATTATCTTCTAATACAACCTCCATTCTATCTTTCCATGATATGTAATTTGAGCTACCTTCGAAGGCATACTCGAGTCTCAAGCGATAGAACGCCATTGGCCAACCTTGAAGTATGATATGAATTTGATTTGTACCTGCAACCTCATACTTCAAACTTCAAATTCTCTTCTCAGTATACTGTTCACATCTATGATACCATGTAGAAAATCTGTGATAGGTTAATCTGATAATGCAATATACATCAAAGCAGAATAATATAACCTACTACTATCAATTTATGAAAGCTTAAATATTGAGCTAAATAATATAACCAAAAGAAGAAGAATCAATGGAAAAATACACCTGAAAATACTTTTGGGGAAATCCTCAGATAAAAAACCCACACTATTGTATTATCATACATGGTGGAAATACATAGGAATTATACAAAGCCTTAGCTCTCACAGCTAGCCAGCTCTTAGTAAAATCCTCACAGATGCTCATAGGAAATATTGGCTTCTCTCCAGCCTTCCTCTTTGCCCTCCAAGCACCTATTTCCTTGTGTTGTTCCTTTTGGACGATTAATCTCTTACCAAGTGGAAAAGCAGCCTTCAAAACTGCGCAATCCTCAAGGATGAATGCTTGACTACATGCATGAGTTTTCTCCATGAGAAAAAATATGCAACTGATAGTACATTGTCCTTGATAGACAACTAATATGCAACTGGGTCTTTCTCAGGATAGACATGCATGAGTTTTTGATGAGGGAATCTTCAGTTAACTGGAGTAGCACTAGTTGAGTGCATTTATGCATCGACTGACTGTTAACTCACTATTAGTTCCTCAAACAGTTTGGAACTAATTTAACTAGACTTAACTCAGTAAACTGAGTTAACTAATTAAATCTCAAATATAACTCAATTTTATCTCCTTAATTTAAGGGATAACTCTTGCATGACTTCAGAAAGACTTCTAACTTGAATTTCTCCAACTAATTAATTATAAATAAAATAACTAATTATTTCCAAGTAGCTATTAAGACTAAATTCAATTTTAATTCACAATTTAATTCAAGACAAATTAAATTGGAATATTCTTGTTGCCATATTTCAACACTCCCTCTCAACAAGAAAGGGATTATCTGCCACCCCGATCTTGTCTCTATGGAACTCAAATTTACACTTTGACAATGCCTTTGTCAAAATGTCAAGATCTTGCTCCTTTGTCGAAATATACTGTAGCAACATGATCCTCTTTACTACACATTGTTTGAGATGATGATACTAAATTTCGATGTGCTTGGACCTATCATGAAATACTAGATTCTCAGAGAGTTTGATACAACTATGATTATCACAATAGATCACAGTTGGATCCATCCTCTAATCAAATAAACCAACTAGGATTTTCCGAATCCAGATGGCCTCACACGCTCCCTGACTTGTATCCATGTATTCTGCCTCTGTCTAGCTAAGTGCAACTAACCTTTGTTTCCTGTTGTACCATCAAACTGCCACTTACCCAAGGTTAAAAATACCTCCTGATGTGATCTTCCGATCTGATGGACTCCCTGCCGAATTTGCATCAGTGAATACATGTAGCTTCACTCCCTTTGTCCATCTATACCATAATCCATATTGATATGTGCCTATGAGGTATCTCAATACATGCTTTGCACCTTGCATAACATCTTGGTAGGCTCAACATATTAGGGACTTCCAAAATATACCCAGAGGTATGTAGAAGTGCAGTCCGTGGTAGTGTTTTCGTATGCATCTTATATGATAGGAAGCATTCTGATATACTTTTCATATGTGGAGCATCATCCAATATACCCAAGGTTATAGGAGAACGATTTGATATACTTATATATGTGGGATGCCAACTACCCCCACAATGTAACATAGACAAGAAATGACAACTCCTACGTTTAAGGATGACGGAACATGTCTTTAGCCTAGACCTCTATTTGTGTCTCTAATGTTCAAAATGCTCCTTATATTGATTGAGTAAATCCTATAAGTTGATATTCAATTATGTTTCAATTTCAAGGCTCACGATACGAGTTCACCTGAATTCGCTATAATGCAATCTAGCATGATAATAATAATTCTTTAATTTTCAATGAAAATCTATCTACGAGTGGGAAGAAACAAATAATGATGCAACAATCAAGAATGCAACAAAAAAAACCCCTTAAGCATATCTTTTGATGCAAATGCTCCAATTTAAATTCAAAACCATATATATGATGTGAATAATGAAATTTTTTCTTTTCTTTCCTCTTAATTTTCAAATGCAATGAAAACTAAGATGCAACTAAATCATTGATTAAAAATAAATCACATAGAATAAGACTGTAATATTATTTTCTCCAAGCGAATCAACAATCAAGTCAAAATGTTTAGAAAAGACCTAGTTGATAAGAAGGAAGAAAAAAAGAAAGAAATTCTCATCAAAGGCTAATAAAATAAAATGCAAACACATGATGGCTTTTTAGAGACACAAACAAACTTGGAAAGTCACGAAAACATCCTAGACCAAAGTAGAATGTAGAGCAAGGAAAGTGAATGTAATTTTTTTCATCCTAAAGGATCATTGCGAGGGAAGATCAGGCACCAATGTGTAGCATTGCATAGCTAGAGAGGAGAGGTTGCGCTGGGTTGCTCCATTTCATAACATAGATTGTTTTAGTGCTAATTTGGTAAAAACATGACACAAGAAATCCTACCAAGATCAAAAATGTGTTTTTCTAAGGTCAATTACCGTCATAATAAGTCGATTAAGGTTGCTTTGAAAGGTGGACAAATGCTAAGGCCAAGGAAACCACTAAGGGAAATATCGATCCCTAGTGGATTCACCAATTTGTTATATGGAAAAGTCACTTTTGCAGACAAAAATGAACTCCCTATATCTAGTGCTTTGATCTTGAACAACAAAGTAAAAAAATATGTAATTTTTCGTTAGAGAGATTAGAATACGGAAAAGAAACCTACCTAGAATCTGTAGTAAGTCATCCTCTTCTCCTCACTTGTAAGTTCCAACTCTACCTCCACACACTATAAATGGAACCTGCAATAATGAATAAAACAAGCAAAGGAACTACAATATCCACATAACATAACCCAATGTCCCTAATAAATGAGTCAACATGGCATTGAAATACATAAGTATAAACATGACACAAGTATAGGAAAACATAGTGCCTTTTGTATTAATAAATAATGGAGGGAGTTACAACCATATATAGAATTTGACTTTGTATATATCTCCCCAATTGTTTTGTCGTTCCTTACCACAAATAAAACCTACAGACGCAACCATAATGTAAGTGAATGATGATTCCTTAAGCTCAAAGTAGTAGCACAAGGGAACTAATAATCTCCAAAAGCCTATCCAAACTCTATGGGAGTCAATAAATTTATAGGGTAAACATGGTAGTTTATGATTTACCAATCTAGGCTTGAGATCCACTAATGATGGGGGATAAGCTCAAAGGATAAGAGATAAGGCCTTCAGAGGAGGATTAGAGATCTCTATCCATGGTAAATAGTTAAAACCACCTTAGAAACTTTTGTAAGGAAAATTTTTGAAAATATTTTTTAATTTTCCTAAAATTCTAGAAACATCACACCTGTAGAGCAGAGAAACATGCATCTATCAGTGCAGGTGCTCAGTTATGAAACTTGCAACCATTGCAGGTGGACAAGCATGTAGGGTGTGCTGGGGCTAAAACCAACTTTTTAAAGCTAATTGACTCAAAAACTTAGAATTTTTGGAGAGGTTATGCTTAGAGCTTTGCAAAGGGAAACGCCAAAGTGTTCAAGGATGTTGATTGATCTTATTTTCAAGCCTTTTGAGTGGATGTGGAAAAATGGCCTGTAAGAATAATGTTTCTTATAGCTCTATTCTTTTCCACATATCCAATGTACCTTTACATATTTTCATCAAGACTTACATATTCCTATAGATTAAGATATCCCAGTTGAATAATTAATTTTATTTATATTGTGTGATCATCCTCTTTTAAACAAGGAATTTGTGTTTTCTTCTTTTCCATGTTTTCCTATATCACCTCCTTTGATAAGGAGGGTGATATTGTAATGCTAAAACTTAAAGTAGTTACATGTTGATGTTTGTAGCTCAAATAGCTACTTTTACATACAACTAAGTATCTAGCATGTAGAAATCACACAAAGTCTCCTTAGGACACCTTCGAAAGTACTGAGTAAGTTGTTATTGCGACTTAGACTAAGTCTAGCTTATGTAAAGCACATAATTAATTATATTGGCTATTGAACAAAATAACTTAGGAAAAGTAAAGTATTTTCTTTAGTGATAATGTTTGACCAAAATCATTGATTTCAAGCACGTGATATATAATCTTGGCTATCCATCACCTTAGAGATTATATTGAGGGATTGATGTCAATGAAAGGTTAAAAAAGAAATATTCACGAGAGGAGAAGGACATGTAATATAGTGGAACAAGCCATTAAAAAATAAATTTTGTCAAGTGAGGAGTGAGAAACTTTAGTTTCTCAGTTATGAGGAATGTGCATGAGTACGATATTGGAAATCTAGATCAATCATGTAGATAGAGGATAGATCTAGGACCCAATCATCTAGATCAGATCCATGACATGTTTAATTTTTATATTCCTTAATTGGGCCATTATCATAAAACAAAAGCCCAAGCATGTTCATATTATTATTTGAATGAAGAACAATGTGTTACATGTGAATGAGATTGGTTGAAAATTTGTGCTTCCTCTGAATAATCATGTTAAGAACCTAGTTGTGTTTATAAATAGCAGATCTCTAATAACTTTCTAGGAAAAAATTACTACGTGCTAGGTATAGAATTTAACATGGTATTAGAGCGAAAACTATAAGAAGTTGATCTCAAGGTGTCACGTTTGTACAAAAATAGTTGGAGTCAAGTTCAAATCATACGACGTGCATATTTAATAAAAATTGGGCCATACGAATGTCGCACAATATATGGTGGCCAAGGAAAATTATTTTGCAAGAAAAATATCGTGTTGTACAGTGGATAAGAAAATAATGAAATTAAATTAAAAAAAGTGAGGTAGTTGAGTGGGCCATAAAGAGCCCCATCTAAGGTTTTTAAATGACCCAAGGTTGCCAGACCTATCACTAGGGCTAATTGCCTTACACATGTTGTGTGTGAATGGTGGTGCAAGGCTACGTAGAAGGAAAATTTGAGGATGATAATGCATAAGGAATTCTTGTAGAATGGGATCACATAGAGAATGATCACTGCAGAAGCAAATGACTATGAGCATAGAGAAAAAATGAAGGGTGTCAGGACTAGATGGAGTGAAATTGCATAATGGGAGGTGTTAGAAGGATAGATCTTAGATGCAAATAATATATTGAGTGTGTTACGAAGAGAAGATAATAGGTCATGTTGTCTTACATTGTAGGACAATACCCCTAAACTATTTTCAACATGCAAAGGGAGCGATTGTGTCTAGTGTAGGTTAAGTTGCAGACTAGAGATTGTTATAGATGTATTAGATCCAAGTGAAGAGTTGACCATTGGGAGATGATATGAAGGTATTTTCAAAATATTGGGTGAATAATGTGTAGGTAAAGCATAAGGTTAGGATCTAAAGAAATTCAAGTAGTCAGAATCATATTGGGTGGAGAAGAGTGTTGGAAAGTAACTAGGTTCAGTCTTCATAATGAGATGTGTAATTGTGATTTTATATAATTGATGAAAATAAGAAAAATAAAATTATTATTATTCTTGTCTCATGGGTTTCATGAGAAAGAAATTTTATTTTAGTATGACTCCCTTTGTCAGTTCTTAGGATTGGTTGCAAAATTAATTTGAGTCTATGTATGTATGAAGGACCTTTCATGGTCATATTACACTTATGTATAAGTCAATAATATTGTCAAGTAGCCCTCAAAGACAAGCACAAGTTATCCCTCTTCAAGTTGGCCTCAAGATGAAATGAAGAACTCATGTTGGCTTCACCTAAAATGGAGACACAATTTTTCAAACTATCATGTTGAATAATACACATGGGAATTCTACTATAAATAGGTAGCTTAACCTATGTCATAGTCAAGTAGTTCGTATCACCCTCTGAAATTTGGATGACTAATTACAGAGACAAGTTCGGTGAAGGAGCTCAGATAAGGGTATAGAAACTCGGGATAATTACAGAGGCAAGAACTATGGGATTTTTGAGGTCTAAAATAGGCCTCATAAGGAAATTATAAACTAAGAGTGGAAATAATAAAATAATATTAAATGACATCATTAAATTTTAGAGGAAAAAAGAAAAATCTATTTTTTCAACTCGTATTTTCAACTTATCTCCCCATGGGTTTACTCAAATTTTGAGCACAAACACTCGTTGGATGAATAATTTGATTCCTCATCCAAGGATTACCCATGTTGCATACTTTCGATGGACCGTGCTATATGAAAACTAAGAAATACATGAAAACATGATGGCAATGCGAATAGTCACCGAATTGCAAGAGATCGCTTGATATATGAAGACCACCAGTCACAAGAATGTAATATTAATATACATCTTTTTTAATAGAAATGTATTCACTTTTATCCTATTTGGTTTTCCATTATTCTTGTGAAATGTGGCACCATCTCAATTAATGGAGCAACCTATTTCATTTAATTAGAAAGGTCCACCAAAATGGCTTATCAAAACACTCAAAAGTGTTAATATCAATGAGGTTAGAAACAAGCATGTCATAACCTCCAACATACAAGATGGAGGTGGTGTAGATAATTTTTATTCAAATGATGAGGATGATATAGATGTTTCATATTATCATGAATTGAATTTATCTACTAATTGTAAACCGGTTTGAAGAATTCTGTCAGATGATGAGTGGAAAAAATAAATGCACAAGTATGATGCTCTCATAAAAAATGGGACATGGAATTTTATGAAACCTCTATTTGAACCCAATCTAATTCACTTCAATTGGGTCAATAAGATCAAGTATAAAATAGATGGTTCACTTAAAAGAAATAAAACAACAATCATGGGAAAATAATTTTCAAAAGAAATGAGTTCTTTATTATGAGACATTATCCCCATAGAAAAATGGTCGACCATCCATACTCTCTTGTCCTTGGCAACATAGAATGGATAGAAATTTTATCAAATGGATGTGAAGACTACTTTCTTTAATATTTGAAAGAGAAGGTCGTCATGTCTAAGTTCAAATATTTTTCAATTGTGAAGGGATGAAAACAAAATTTATCTAGACTCATTGAATCCTTATATGGCTTCAAACATACATTGTGAGCCTCATATGAAAAATTAATTGAGTATCTTCCGAAATTAAATTTTATGAACTTTAAACTTGATCATGCAACTCTATTTTTCAAGAAAGTTTGAAAAACTATCGTATACCTTGTAGTGTATTCATATGGTTTTTTTATGATAGGGAACAATGAAATCCATATTGCATCCATGAAAAAAGAGATGAAGAGATGGCTTCAAATGATTTTTTTGGAGATATTCACTACTACTTGGGCAATGAAGTGACTCAACATCCAAAGTACATATTCACCTCCCCAAAGAAATACATTGGAGAATTGTTGAACAAGTTTAGCATGGTTAACTCAACAACTATTATGTTTGAATCAACCTTGTACTTTTCACATGTAACCCCAACAAACTTAATTAGATTTTTCTTGAGGCCTCATTGAACGTTAGCATAAGAGAATCTACCAGTTAAAATAGCCGTTGAGGCTCCTAAATTTCCCTAAAATAACTATAACCCAACCTCACAACCTTATAGAATCACTAAAGTGATAAAGATATCAAAGATATAAATAAAATGAATAAAGAAAAGATCACACTCATGACAAGAAAGAACAATGCACTTTGTATTCAATAAATAAAAACATGTCTTCTTACATTTACTAAAGGGGAGAGGGAATGATTGTATGCACTTATTTCCATTAGTTTACTTTAAATACTAAAATTACTTTAACATAATTTATTTGTGTGAAGAAATCCAAATCATAAAATAATTAACATAAATACTAATTACACTAATATATTTTCTTAATTATCCTTATATATATATATATATATATATATATATATATATATATATATATATAATATATCAATATATATTTATATTGAAATAATATACAGTGGGAATAATTGTAATTTACTTTTATAGTTTAACCTTGTCATTTCCAACATATTTAATGAAATCATTTACCAAACCAATGTGTTTAGTTCTCTCATCTTTTGTTGATCTAATGAAATCAAATAGGGCAAAAATTATATTACAATATTCACATAACATTTATACAATTCAAAAAACTATAAATATGAGCTTCCAAATTGTTACTATGGTAGACAAAATACAATTTGTTTTGTTTTAGTAATCACTAAATTTTAAACGGTTATAAAAAAATTGTAACAACAATGTTGGTTTTATCTATGTATGAGAATATTATTTTTAAAAATTTCTTTAAAATATGTTTTATCAAATTTAATATTAACATTAAATATATTAAAATTATTATTATTATTTGTTTGTTAAGTAATGTGAGTTTTGATATAACTGGAACGCTTAACTTATAACTTGAGTAGTTGTGACCTAAGTGTTGGAAAATGCATTAAACAAGCATTTAATTCATTTTCCTTACATAATATTTACTTGTGACATTATATTTTTATTTTTCTTCATTATGTTTATGTTTTTATCATCACATAAATGGAAAAACAATAAATATCATAGCCATACAAAAATGAATACAAGATATAGGCTCCAAGCCAAGGCAAAACCCCTGCAAGGGGAAACCCATAAAGAAATTCTCTTCTTATATAATCAACATCTTCAAAGGAGACTTCCAGGACCAAATCCTAAACGAAGGCTACCACCAAGAACTAAGCCAACCAACCTTCCTCCTTCTTTAAAGCAAGCAAAGAAAAATGTACAAGATAAAATTGAGTTTTTGCCGCTTGAGATATAGTTACAACAAGAAGAGATACAAGAATGTAAGAATCATTATGAACTTGTTTTTGTTTAGAAAAATCCTATATTTGAGGTTGAAATTGACTCCTGTCATCAGTCAACAAGCGATCAAGTCAGTAAAGCTATGGTTGATCCCCATCAAGTTCCAAATTTAGGACCATTTTTACATAAAGATGGAGAACATCAGGTTGCACTTCCCAAGCCCATTATTAGACCTTTGGAAGAGATTATCAATAAAATAAATAGAACGAGTCTTGGATATGACAAGGAGGTTTCTCTTCACACTCCATACCACTCCAATCCCTTCCAGTTTCATAGTACTAGGTTTTTTCATGATAATTCATATTCACAAGTTCCTTCTCCTCCTCCACAACAATAGATTGTGAAATACCAACATTGTGAATGAGTTGGTCATATGAAAGATCACTATTTTGATCTTCACCCATTTAAGAATTGTGGTCAACACACTCTTTCTTCAAACAAATGCTTCAAGAACAAGACTCTTGCAAGAACACAAATTCACCTTGGATGGATCACTTATTAGCAATGGGCTTCAATAGCCAAGAAGATATTTTGCTCATATAACAAAATTTGTTCTAGAGTATTGAAAAGTATTGCATTTCAGATCACTTTAACTTCTCACCTTGTATCTGATAGGGGGGAATTGGTGGTCATCTATAGTTTTCAAATATAAATCAAGCGAGCTTGGGCCATAACTTGAACTTGTTGTCTTAGCCTACAATTCGAGACAACCATACCCAGATTCAAAATTATAGCTAGAGGCAAAGAAACCCCTATGCCTGCCTTTGGTTGGTGTCCTTCCTGAAACCACCACATGTTTCATACCTCCCTTTTGTCGGTTGAAAGTCCGCCTCTCCAAAAAATTAAGGAGCGCTTCCTCTAGTAGAAGACTTTAGCTTTTGCCATATTTGTAAGAGTTTCAGGAATCACACTAAGCATTCCTTTGGTTGCTGGACTTCCTTAAAGTGTTGTACATTGTAGACCTCCCTCTTTTGTAGATTTAAGGTCTTCCTCTTCAAAGAATTAGGGACACTTCCTCTAACATAATATTTTAGCTTCTTGCCAGATTTGGAAGAGTTTCGGGAACTGCAATAAGCATTCCAGTGTTGGTGGTCATCCTCAAACCATGATCAATTGAGAAATCCAGTTCTCCCACCTCATGCCATCATCTTAGAGAGAAAATCTAGCTTATTGTTATCATGCATTATTGTATTTTTGTAGTAGATATTTCTTCTTCGATTCATATATACCCATTCATATTAAGGGGGGAAGTGTTGGACAACTAATCCTCTGAGGGTTAGTGTGGAATGTGAAAAGTCATCGAAATCCAAGAGACCACTTGGTATATGAAGACAAAGGGTCAGAAGAATGTAATATTAGTGTACATATGTGTTAATAGAAATGTATTCATGTTTATCCTATTTGGTTGTCCACTATTCTTGTGAAATGTAGCTCAATATTAATTAATGGAACAACCTATTCCATTTGATCATAAAGGTCCACCAAAATGGATCATCAAAACACTCAAAAGTCTTAATATCAATGAGATTAGAAACAAATAAGTCACAACCTCCAATAGACAACATGGAGAATATGTAGATAATTTTTATTCAAATGATGTAGATGATATGGATGTTTCATATGATTGTGAATTGATTTTATCTACTAATTTTAAAACAATTTGAAGAAGCTACTTCACATGATGAGTAGAAAAAATAAATGCACAAGTATGATGTTGTCATAAAAAATGGGACATGGAAGTTTATGCCACCTCTATTGGAACCCAAGCTAATTAGCTACAAGTAGGTAAATAAGAACAAGTATAAAATATATGATTCACTTAAAATAAATAAAGCAATAGACATGGGAAAAGGATTTTCAAAAGAAGTGAGTTTTTGATTATGAGACATTTTCCCCATAGCAAAACGGGCCATCCATAATCTCTTTTCCTTGGCAACATAAAATGGATAGAAATTTTGTCAAATGGATGTGAAGGCTACTATTTTGAAGGGATGAAAGTAACAATTATGTAAACTCATCGAATCCTTATATAGATTGAAGCAAACATTGTGAGCCTCATATGAAAAATTAATTGAGTATCTTTTGAAATTAAATTTCATGAACATTAAACTTGATGATGAAACTCTATTTGTCAAGAAAGATTGAAAAAATATTATATACCTTGTAGTGTATGTATATTATTTTTTGATGATAGGGAACAATGAAGGAAATATTGCATCCATAAAAAAATATATGAAGAAAGGGTTTAAGATAAAAAAATTTAGAGATATTCACTAATACTTGGGCATTGAAGTGACTCAATATCCAAATTACATATTCATCTCCCCAAAGAAATACATTGGATAATTGTTGAAAAAGTTTAGCATGGTAAAATCAACAACTATTATGTTTGAATCAACCTTGTACATTTCACATCTAACCCCAAAAAACTTAATTAGATTTAATTTGTCAAGGCCTCATTGAACTTTATGATAAGAGAATCTAGCAATTAAACTAGCCATTGAGGATCCCAATTTTCCCTATAATAACTACAACCCAAACCTCACAACCTTATAGAATCACTAAAGTGATAAATATATCAAATATGTTGAGAACAAATCACACCTGTGACAGGAAAGAACAAGGAATTTTGTATTCAATAAGCAAAAACATGTCTTCCTACATTTATCAAAGGGGTGAGGGAAATATGGTAGATACTTCTTTCCATTAATTTATTTTAACTACTAAAGATAATTTAAAATAATTTATTTGTGTGAAGAAATCCAAATCATAAAAGAATTAACATAAATATTAATTACACTAATACCCTTTTTTAATTATATTTTGGAAAATACATTATATTTAATTTTAATTTGTCAATATTATTTTAAGAAAATAATGTAGTGAAAATAATTGTAATTTAATTTTATAAGTTTAACCTCATCATCTACTACATATTTAATAAAATTATTTACCAAAACAATGTGTTTAGTTTTCTCATATTTTCCTTATCTAATGCACTGAAATAATATATCAATAAATTTAGTGATCTTTATCTTCTACATATATAATCAAATGACTTTGAACACTCGGGAAAAAACATATTACAATATTCAGATAAATATATCAAATTTACACAACTATAAATTTAAACTTCCAAATTGTTATTATGGTAGACAAAATACAATTTGTTTTTGTTTTAATAATCAATAATTCTTAAACACTTATAAAAGATTGTATCAAGGTATTATCTATGTATGAGAAGATTATTTTAAAAATTGCTTTAGATAAGTTTGATTAAATTTAGTATTAATATTAAATATTTAAGAAAATTTATTACTTTTTGTTTGTTAAGTAATGTGAGTCCTGAGATAATTGGAATGCTTGACTTATAACTTGAATAGTTGCGACCTAAGTGTTGGAAACTCTATTAGAGAAGCATTTAATTCACTTTTCTTACTTGATATTTACTTGTGATATTATATTCTTATCATTTTTTATTATGTTTATGTTTTTTTCATCAAATAAATTTCAAAACAATAAATATCATATCCATACAAAATTGAATACAAGATATAGGCTCCAAGCCAATGAAAAACCCCTGCAAGGGAAAAACATATAAAGAAATTCTCTTGTTATAGAATCAACATCTTCAAAGGAGACTTCCAGGACAAAATCCTAGACCAAGGCTACCACCAAGAACCAATCTAAACATCATTCCTCCTTTAAAGCAAGCGAAGAAAAATGTACAAGATAAAATTGAGTTTTTGCTGCTTGAGACAAAGTTACAAAAAGAAGAGCTAAAACAATGTAAGCATCATTGTAAACTTGTTCTTAGTTAGAAAAATCCCCTATTTGAGGATGAAATTGACTCCCATCATCAGTCAACAAGTGATCAAATAAGTAAATCTAAGGTTGATCCCCATCAAGTGCCAATTTTAGGAGCATTTTAACGTAAACATAAAGAACATTAGGTTTCACTTTACAAGCCCGTTATCAAACCTTCGGAAAATATTATTGATAGCATAAATAGAACCGCTCTTGGATATGACAAGGAGGTTTATCTTCACACTCCATACTACTCCAAACCCAATTGGTTTCATAGTACTGGGTTTTTACATGATAGTTCATATTCACCTATTCTTGCAAGCATTTTTGTCAACACACACTTTGATTAAACAAATGCTTCAAAAGTAAGCCTATTGCAAGAACAAAAATTCACCTTGGATGGATCACTTCTTGGAAATGGTCTTCAACAACCAAGAAGATATTTCGCTCATACGGCACGATTTGTTCTAGAGTATTGAAAAGGCTTGCAATTGAGCTATATTTATCTTCTCACCTTGTATCTGGTAGGGGGAATTGATCATCATCTATAATTTCTAAAGATAAATTAAGCCAGTATGAGCCACAACCTGAACGTATTGCCTAAGCCTACAACTGAAGACAACTAGGCCCATATTCACAATTGTAGCTAGAGGTAGAGAAGCCCCTAAGCATGCCTTTGGTTGGTGGCCTTCCTTAAACCACCACAGGTTGCAAACCTCCCTTTCCTAGGTTGAAGGTCTCCCTATCCAAAACATTAAGGAGAAATTCCTCTAGCAAAATACTTTATCTTCTTACCATATTTGGAAGGGTTTCAGGAATTAAAGTAATCGTTCCTTTGGTTGGTGGCCTTCCCGAATCCACCAGAGGTTGTAGACCTCCCTTTTTTTGCAGGTTGAATGTCTCCATATTCAAAGAATTAGGGACACTTCCTATAGCAGAAGGGTTCAACCTTTTTCCAGATTTGGAAGAGTTATGGGAACTCCACCAAGCGTTTTAGTGTTGGTGGTCATTTTTTAAAATGCGACAGGTTCAGACTTCGATTTCTCCCACCTTACGCCATCAACTTAGAGATCACATTTAGCTTATTTGTTGTCATGCATTATTGTATTTTTGTATTAGAGATCTATTCTTTGACTCATATATACCCCTTCGGATTAAGTGGAGGAATTTGGAAGCCTAATCCGCTAAGAGTTAGTGTGGAAAGTGAACAATCACGGGAGTTGAAAAGACCACTTGGTGTATGAAGACCAACGGTCACAATAATTTAATATTAATGTGCATCTTTGTTAATAGAAATGTAATCATGTTTATCCTATTTGGTTGTCCACTATTATTGTGAAATGTAGCACCATCTGAATTAATGGAGAAACCTATTCCATTCAATCATAAAGGTCCACCAAAATGGCTCATCAAAACCCTCAAAAGTGTTAATAACAATGAGATTAGGAATAAATCATAACCTCCAATACACAAGATGGAGGTGATGTAGATAATTTCTATTCAAGTGATGTAGATGATATGGATGTTTCATATGATTGTGATCTACTAATTTCAAACAAATTTGAAGAAGATTCTTCACATGATGAGTGGAAAAAATAAATTCACAAGTATGATGGTCTCATAAAAAATGGGACATGGAAGTATATGAAACCTCTATTTTAACCCAATCTATTGGCTGCAAGTGGGTCAATAAGGACAAGTATAAAATAGATGGTTTACTTAAAATAAATAAAGAACAGTCACGGGAAAAGGATTTCCAAAAGAGATGAGATGTTTATTATGAGACATTTCCCCATATAAAAATGGGCCACCATCCATACTCTCTTTTCCTTGGCAATATAGAATGGATATAAATTTTATCAAATGGATCTAAAGACTACTTTCTTGAATATTTGAAAGAGAATGTATTCATGTCACAATTGAAATATTTTTCAATTTTGAAGGGATTAAAATAAAAATTATGTAAACTCATTGAATCCTTATATGGCTTGAAACAAACGTTGTGAACCTCATATGAAAAATTAATTGAGTATCTTATGAAACTAAATTTCATGAACTTTAAACTTGATGACACAACTCTATTTTTCAAGAAAGTTTGAAAAATATTATATATCTTATAGTGTATGTAGAATATTTTTTTATGATAGGGAACAATGAAAGTCATATTACATCAATAAAAAAGAGATGAAGAAAGGTTTTCAGATAACAAAATTCGGACATATTCACTATTACTTCGGCATTCAAGTGACTCAAAATCCAAAATACATATTCATCTCCCCAAAGTAATACATTGGAGAATTGTTAAACAAGTTTAGCATGGTTAACTCAACAACTATTATGTTTGAATCAACCTTGTACATTTCATATGTAACCCCAACAAACTTAATTAGATTTAATTTCTTGAGGCCTCATTAAACTTTAAAGAACAATGAACTTTGTCTTCTATAAATAAAAAGATGTCTTCTTACATATATTAAAAAGGAGAGGGAAAGATGGTATGCGCTTCTTTCCATTAATCTAGTTTAAATACTAAAAGTAAGTTAACATAATTTATTTGTGTGAAGAAATCCAAATCATAAAAGAATTAACATAAATATTAATTAAACTAATATCTTTTCTTAATGATCCTTTTGAAAAAAAAAACATTATAGTTATTTTTCAATTTTTCAATCTTATTTTAATGAAATAATATAGTGAAAATAATTATAATTTACTTATATAACTTTAACCTCATCATTTCAAATCATTTACCAAACCAATATGTTTAGTTCTCTCACCTTTTGCTTATCTAATGAACTCAAATAATATATCAATAAGTTTAGTGATCTTTATCTTCTACATATATAATCAAATGACATTGTACATTTCAGAAACAATTATATTACAATGCTCACATAACATATATAAAATTCAAAAAACTATAAATATAAACTTCCAAATTGTTATGGTGGTAGACAAATTAAAATTTTCTTTGTTTTAATAATCATTAATTTTTAAATGCTCATAAAAAAATTGTAATAACAATGTTCGTTTTTTATATGTATGAGAAGACAAATTAAAAAATTGCTTTAAATATGTTTTATTAGTTTTAATGTAAACATCAAATATTTTAAAATTATTATTACTTTTTGTTTCTTAAGTAATGTGAGTCTTGAGGTAACTGGCACGCTTAACATATAACTTCAGTAGTTGTGACCTAAGTGTTGGAGAATCCATTAGAAAAGCATTTAATTAACTTTTCCTTACATGATATTTACTTGTGATATTATATTATTATTGTTCTTGATTATTTATGTTTTGATCATCAAATAAATGCGAGAACAATAAATATCACAACCATTCAAAAATTAATATAAGATATCGGCTCCAATCCAAGGTGAAACCCCTATAAGGGGATAACCTATAAATAACTTATCTTCTTAAAGAATCAACATCTTCAAAGGAGACTTCCAGGACCAAATCCTAGACCAAGGATACCACCAAGAACCAAGGCATCCAACCTTTCTCGTTCTTTAAAGAAGCAAAGTAGAATAGCCTTTACATCTCATTAACAAAGTCTACAACACCTTCTTGAAGTTTTCAAACCTGTTGCATGACCAGAAACCTATCTCTCTTGCACATGTGAGCTTCTACAAAGATAATACATATTTCTAAAAATAATAGAGCTTGACTCCTTTGTCAGGTTCTTCTATCCTTCCTAACACTTTCACATATCTCCTTCAATTACATATCGAACCAAGAGATGATCCCTTGTTCTCTTTAAATGACGTTGAAGCTCTTCTTTTTATAGCCTTTCCGAGGGGCCCCATTAGCCCTCTCTAGGATGAATTATTCTTGGTTGGATGACTTGGTATTGGGAGCCTTCAAGACACTTCCAAATATAAAATATTTTTTCTTGTCTTTATACAAGTACCTCGAAGGGTCTTTTACATTATGACAATGACACTTTGACTCATGTAAACCCTAGGAGACCAAATGAAAAATATTTTTAGCATTAAACCCATGATTTTAAAAAAAATATTTTTTTCTTTTGTTCTTATATTATTATCTTTCTCCATTTGATAGATACATGAGTCAAATGACAATTACGAAGACTGAAACTATGCACATTTTCCAACAATCTCACTTAACTAGGGATGTATTAATAATTGTCCAATTAGTATAAGGACAATACTCCCTTTGAAAATTTCTCATAAGAAGAGTTGGATTGGAAAACCATCTCTATACATAGAAATTATGATCGACCAATACTGTCTATTAGGCCTAACTAGACAAGATCAACTTCATTTGAGAGAATTAAGTTGGGAGACTTTACATGTGATACTGCATTACCTCTAAGGCACATACCCCATCTGGATGTTCACCTGGTATGTCCTTTTAGGACTATTATTATCTTGGATTTCCAAACTTGAATCCTTAAACAATATCGATCCACTATGACCACCCTTATCTTGGACATATGTCCTATCCCCAAAGTGTGTCGATCCATGTCCTTTCTTGGATGTTCTATCCTCAAGGAAACCACAAATTCTTACCCAATCCTCCACCATTCCCTCTCAAAGGTCTTCACTTATAATTATTATGATTAGTCCTGGTCAAGTGTGTGACACATGAAGAATATAATGTTTATGTGATGTACAACATGACTCCCTCTCTCCAATAAAGGATATTACATATTCTCCTTTTAATCAGATAATAGATCTATTAGACTCCTTCTTGCTAGTCTATTGTCTTGGAAAAGAGGAGTGAAACAAAATGTGCTTTAGAATCTGCCTTGAGATGATACAGAAAAAGACTCTGGTCAAGTAGGGAAGGGTAGAAAATATTTGAGTAGTGAATTCAAGTTAAAGAATACTATCACTGTTGCCGTGCATGACCCAACTATACCTCAATGGGTACACATGGTTTGTGGGCTGTGGATTACTGGAAAGAGGTGCTTAAAGGTTAGTACCATGGGTATATTTGATGTCTCTGGAGCTCTTCTTCCTAGAAGGAAACTGGTTCGCTCTATATGCAACCAGCCTGGCGGTTTGTGTATCCAGTGTAGAGTTGTGAAATTCTTTGTCCCTCGTGTGCACGTCAAAAGGGCTTGTTGCAAAGCAGGATCGAAAAGTGATGATGGTCTTGCATGGTGGTTTCTATATTTTGAAGGTGGCCCAAAATTAACCTACAAGGAACTCGTTAATTTTGATACATGTTCAGAAAGAGAAACAACATATTCATGCAACATATTTGAGGATCAGTGACCAACAAAAGTCTCAATGAGTGTACTTGTGGTGGTTGAGATGTTTAATTCACTCAATAACCTTAGTGAAAACCAAAGTCTTCTTGTTCTTCCTCGGTTATTTTAACTATGGTTCTTCATGTACTGGTATTCTATGTACAACCATTAGCCATTCTGTTTTCAGTAACATCATTGTCATGGATTGAATGGAAAGTTGTTCTCTTTCTTTCATTTCCTGTAATTTTAGTTGATGAGGTCCTAAAGATTTCCTCCAGAAATTTGAAAGGGATAAATTTTGGCTTCAGATCGTGCCTAAGTTCAGTCACTGGGTGATGGATATTCAGTTTTTAAAGGGATTAAATAAGGAAGTCTTGAAGAAAGATTATGTCGCTGAAGGGAAGGTTACAAGCAGTTTTTTTCTCATTGATCTTGGTAACAATTCAATATGTCTCTGGGATACTACCCAATCACATCTACTTTTGGAGTTGAAATACACCGAGAGGAAACTGTGGTCACATGTTCAGAGGAACTACATTTCACTCGCGCTACGAACCAACGGCGCGCTACGCATCGGGCCTCCCATGTCTTTGCAAAAATACAAGGGCGCTACGCATATGGTGCGCGCTACGCGTTGGGCCAACACGCTGAGGAAGGATTTGATTATGCGAAGAAAATTTGGATTGGAAAATTCTAACGCAGTTTGTGGAGGCGACAACTTTTGGTCCAATTTCACAGTCTCAATTTCTTGGTGCCAACCACAGTCACCTCTGGGAAAATGGTCGATGCTCATTATGGTCAGACAAAATGCCTAAATGCATGCGAATCATAGCTATAAATTTCATAAGCATTGGCAACATTATGAGTCAATTGTTGGGTGATATTGAGAAACACTCACTTTTGACACTCGAATCGTGGGAGAAAATGGAGCAGCGCCCCTTCTCTGCACAGCTCGAAGACAAGAAGTTCACTTTCAATGTGATGGAAAAATAGATCATGAGCTTCGATTGTGGGGAGCTTGAGACAGATGATCTCATGAATGATTATTTCACATTCATGAAGGGTGTCACCTCTCTGCCTATAAATTCTCTCGGGACTAGTTACAGGAAAGCATTGAAGTCTAAGAGCAAAGATACTGGACTTTGTGAAAAAGACCATGGATGAGAGAAAAAGACATCCAGCCGACCTCCTCAGCATTGTCATGGATGACAGAAGGATTTCAACTGAACCAATAATATATCTCATTCTCAACATCCTCTTTGTTGGCCATGAAACTTCTGCAGTTGGCAGTTACCCGATCACCATCGGCGGAATTCTGGAACAGTACTACCAGAGTATGGCCAATTGATATGATAACAATTTGCGGCAACATCTCAGCTCTACAAAAATCGTGCGCTTCAACTAGCGACTAGCCTCATTACCCCGTACAGGATTTTGTTCCATGATTTCCACCAGTGATTGTTGGGATCCTTTGGAGATTTTGTGGGATTACGGCTGATGTGGCTCTTAGAAGGTGGATTGTGAGCTATTGTTGATGCCACCACATTGCATGTGATTGGACGTGTTGGAATTTGATGAGTGGCATATTATAACTCTGGCTTGGTTATCTTTGGTGATTTGAGCTATCCAAGCCATGAGATCGTCCATAGTCATGATTTTAATCATCACATGACCTGCTTTCATGCCGAATGGGATCCAAAGGATCTGTCCGAGTGCCTTGCAGTTATTGGTCGTTACATAAGTGATAATTTCAATGGCATAGCTTTGCATCCAATTGATTTCATCGATACAAGCAATGAACAGCTTGTCGCTGAAGTAATGGATCCAAATATAGCAACCGATCTCCTACTAATGACTTCAGTCCTGATTCGATGGGATATGCGCTCTATTTTGTTAGCCATCAGAGGATTTTAAGGGGAACGATCTTCTATTTTAGGAAAAAGAAATGATTTTATCTATATTTTTGTAACTGCAGGTGAAACACCGCCCTGTTTTGGGGTCGATTTGTTTTTCCCCTAGCAGAGTTTTATTTAATGTATTACAAAATCATTTGTAGAAAAGAAGATGAGAGAGTTCTGAGAGCTGGTGGAGGAGAGCGAACAGAGCTTCGTTGTACAGATTTTGACAGAGATTTTAATCAAAAAATGCAGCTCTGACCCGTGAGATTCCTGTGGTATGAGATTTAACATTTTTGTCCTCTTTTGTTTCATATGTAGCCTGTTATGTGTTCATGTCATTTCATGATCGTTTCCATTTGAACAAATGAAGTGTTAAGGTAGAATTCATAATTTATATGCTCCGCCTTTATGTTGGTTCATATTTAATGTTTTCTTCTGTTTGACAAGGATTCATCTTCTATGTCCTTGTCAACTCCTCAGCAGTCCAGCCATTCCATTTAATCTCAATTTGATGTTAAAATTTCTTGCCTACCTTGCCTCAGGAGATAATCTGTGTTTTTGATTATATTTCTCTGTTCAAGTTGTTTCTTTGCCCCATGCAGCCTAGAAAAACCACATCATTTATTAAAAACCCCTTTTTATCAATTTACTAGCCTAAAATCAACATTCTTTATTGGTCATCTCAGCCCCTTTGAAGACTTTTCTGCCGAGATTGACCCAGAGAGAGCCCTCTCCAATCCTCGTAGGGCTAGCTACGAGGCTGAGCTTGGTTTGATGTTGCCTTGAACCTCGCCTTCCTCAGCCTGGGGTAGATTCAAGTGCTAAAATGGTCCATGCTCCTAGTCAAGCAGACTCCTTTGCTCCCTCTCAAATCGAAAGGAGATTCTTGACTTCCTTTACTACTTGAGAAGTCATACAAGATTTCAATCTTTCTTCTATCAGAGTATCAACTACATGTTCATAATAGTTGAATGGATCCCTCTTTCCTTCACATCTCATTATATCGAGCTTTCATCCTTTCCGGGTATCATGGAGCCATATTCCTCCTTAATCTATGACAGGTTCCAAGTCATCAGTCTTGCACATCACTTTCATCTTGTCATCATAAATGAAGACATTATATTGAGCCTTCCCATACTTCAAGCTGATTATAGCTTCCTCATGAAAGTGATGTTATTTTATGTTCTAGTTATCTTCTTGCACTAATAACTTTCAATCCCAATATGAGTACATCCTTTATAGTTTCTAGGTATCATATATTGATCTTCCCTCAACATTATCCATACTGTTGAACTTGCCTCAATTTTTATCATGTATTCTTGCAACATCTTTCAAGGTAGAAAAATAATATGTTAGCTAGATAACCAACAAAATATTAACATCAAACTTACCTCATCATGACAACTTTCTCATCATCAACATCCTCATGATCCATATCCATTCAAATTTTCCTTCTTGCATCATAGCGCCCAAGGATCTAATTGGATTACCAAGTTACCATTTTCTTCCAAGCATTGTACTAGACGTTGATAATTAATAAATATATTCTAGCAATAATTTCTTAGCATTTTATCCATTCTAGAGTAAGTCATATTATTCTCTTAGGCATCATATAACCAAATGAAAGATTCACTATGCATATGACCAACATTTCTTATAAGATTATATGAATCCTACCCAAAGGTTTCTTTCAACATTCATTCTTAATCTTTCACACAATCATCTAGTTATTTGTATCCTACAATGAGCTTTCAACTTGAGAAAATGCAAATTTTCATCCTTTTCATAATATTGTTTCCATACAATATGGAATTGTTGTAGTTGCTACAACACCCTCCAAAATTTTGGCCTATCCCAATTTTAGAGCCTTCCATGATCTTTTTGGTCGTTGTCACCAACTTTGAAACTCATTTGAGTTGTTTTCTTGAAGTCTTGTGTTCCCCTTTGCAAAATGGGCAAAGTGTCACCTTTTAGCATGTTGGTTGTCATATCTTTTTTATAAGCCCATTTTGGTCTTTTTAAGAGGTCATATTTAGGAAAATGAGTTCTTCTAACCTTGTAAATACTCGTCTCACTCATTTCCAATGTTTTGAGCACTGTCACACAAGTGTCATCATGGTCATCGCAAAGTACATCTTTGGTGTCGCACTTGTTGTAACTTGTCGTAAAGTTGTCACACGAAGGGAAATGATTTGATCATGTGTTTGGATGATATATGTTGTCATGTCACCAAATATTCTAAGTGTGTGATCACAATCAAAGTGAATCACTATTCACACTGATCTCACTGATACCACACTTAGCCATTTCCAAAAAAACTTCCCGACTAGACAACCTAGCTTCACCAGGCCTCCCTTGAGCTCCACACTGCACAATATTAGTCCTCTAGATGTGACCTTACTTCTTGGCACTATGTAATGTGTAGTTCCTTCCTCCTAGGATTTTTGCACTATGCAGTTTTTGTGCCCAAGCCCCAACCTTCACTTCCAGAATTGCGCAGTCATTCCTCCCAGCCCGACCTCCACTACGCATTGTGCAATCAAAATCATCAAGATCATCCTCTTATCCCTTTAAATTTGCATCTCTGAAGTATCCTTTCCTCCCTTGTCTCCTAAATCTACATAGTGTTTCCTCTTATTGCTCATTCCTTCAACCTGTACCACTAGCTTCCAAAACTGCGCAGTCTCTTCCCCCAACCTCAATTAAATTATGCATTTCATAGGATCAAGCCTCAATTTCATTCCCTGAGAACTTGAAATTCACATATCCTCAGCAGCCCAACCTTCCTTGACTGCTAGAACTATGTAGTGAGCTCTCCTGGTGCCCATCTCTTTAGCCTATCCCAATGGCTCCGGAAACTGTGTAGTCCTATCCCTCAAACCTACCTAAAATAAGCATTGTGTAGTCTAAGGACTCAATATTTTCCCCTGTCTACTGGATCTATGAACTTCACAGTTACTGACTCCCTCTTCCTAGTCGGTCACTTGTTTTTGGCTTAGTTGGCGGAACATAATTCATCATCTTAGACTAGGGGTTTTTCGGATTTATGTTGTTTTGTCATGAGTGAATTGCAAGAACAGGTACCCTATCATGTCATGAAAAGATGATTAAAAAGGAGAAGAAGGAGGGAAGCATGCTTAAAGAGTCTCTTATAGTTGAACTTACAAATTGATCAATCAAGATAAAGTGGAGGGACACTAGTTTGTGACCACTATCAAGGACTTGAGATAATTGAAGATTCCTTATCACCAAGCCATTCACAAGTGAAAAAATAATTCTTCGAGAATACATCCAAAAGTCAGTGGAAAACGTGTCTTCACATTGCCACATCATCAAGCATTCCATGTCAGCACTGTCATGTTATTTCATGTCATGAGTGGTCATATGCCACATCACTATTGGGGATCATGTATATTGTATTCAAAATGTATTTTAAAGTGGAAGTCCAAAGGGCGCACATGGAATGTAAAGATTCATGTAAGTTGAAAATTCATAAGAAGTCCAACAGTCATGAGGGTAATGAAGGAGTCACCCTTGGTTATATACACTGCCTCATTGTATAAGAAAAGGAATTTTCACCTTGGCTCCTCCTGCAAGGCATTAAAGAGATAAACTAGTTCTTTGAGGAGTAAGGAGTGGATCCAATGCTCCAATACTGGAGCTAGTGATGTAGATTGTAAACATGTGTCTTGGAAATTTTACTTAATAACATAAGCCTCCAAGGCTATCACATTCTTCATGCATGGATTATGAATGTTTGTGATACTATTTTGCGAATGTTTGTATTTCATGTTTATCCCCTCTCCATAGTAGAATAACCTTGACACACTTGCAACTGAACACTCACTAGGAACACCTTCTTTCTTTTCGAAGACCCGATTACATTCCTCTCTCTATGGCTGATAGTTAGATCCAAGGAATATCTTTAATTTATATGGAAATCAGGCCTATATTCGAGATGAGGATCCTACACCAAATGGTGTGAGGTCTAATTATGACCTCACATTAGGGAGACCCCTTAGTTGATGGATTTCCAACACTGTCAATAGTGGTGCTAGAAGGAGGGCCAAATCAAAAGTTGATCCCATTGAATCTAGTTTGAACATCTTATCTAAAATTGCTCATACTCAAATCTTACTCTCGAGGTGTTTCTCTGATTTTTTCCTTTATCAATTTTCAATCCATGATTAGCCTCTCTGTCACTTGTCCCAGTTAAAGTTTGATGGTGAGGATGGAACATCCATAACCAAGCACATGTATGATTTTGTTAAATTTTGTGAATCTTATAAAATCAATGATGAAGGATTTTCTTGCATTCTTTTCTTCCTCACCCTTGAAGATCATGTTAATTGATGGTTCCATACCTTGCCACTTGCTTCCATCTATTCCCTTTATCAGTTCCTTGGGGTGCTTCATCAAGCCTTTGATAAGTATTATGAGACACCTGTAATTTCAGAGGAGGAACCTATTATTCCTTTTTTTCCTTGCCCTCCTCTTTTTCTAGTCCCAATGTGGGTGCCTCCTTGCAATGATTGTGAAGTTTGGAAATTTGCCGATCAAATTCTTAATCCACCTTCTCATTTTTCTTCCATTTCTCATGACTTAGATTCAATAGAGGAAATCCCATAATGGCTCATCAAGTACATGGGGAAGACTAACTTCCCCATTTTACAACATGATGTTATCATTCATAACTCAAGCCTCTAATCTGATCCAAATTTTTGAGACCCTCTATCATCTACATTCCATTACTCTTTGTATTGTGGTCCATCTGATCAATCTACTCCACTAGTTAGTCTTTCACACTCTCTTGATTTTTGTGTTTCTGGTTCAAATTTCGATCAGGTACAAGGAAGTCACTTTACATAGGAAGAGGAATAGGAAGGTGAACCTAGTTTTATTTTATTAAGTAGATCAATAATAATCTGGTAGGAACTAATTTTTGGGCGTTGGTGGAGTCTCATGACTATTTTATTTTTGACACCATTTCCATCCATTTTTCCTCTTTTCATCACTCACATCATCTCAAATAAACAATACAATTATAGATTTTGACATGGAAAGGTACCCAAATGTCTTACTTTTTCATATTTATTAATGTGCCTTAATATTAAGTTAAGGATTGTCATAGCTAAGGAATTAACGAATCTGTAGTTGTTTTATGTTTCCGCAACTATCTCCATGGTTTGTTAGATTCCAGTACGCTATCCATGCAAAGAATCACATGGGAATATAAGGATTGATATCCTCATGGATCTCCTCTTATTCACTCGAGCCAAATCATCAATGGAATTACCCAATGGTGCAGTCAAGGAAGCAGGTCAACACATGGATGAAGAGACCAATGAGAGTTCAAATCAATCACAACCCTCTGATTTTATTTCCAAATAGAAAATTGTCAAGAAGTGCTAAAATTTCCATTATCAAATTAGCATTTATATTAGGATTTATTTTATGTTTTTAAGGCATGAAAATCTCAAAATTTTTGGGTGCGAATGAATACTATATATATATATATATATATATCTCTGTAAATAGAAAACAAGAAAAGAAAACATGTTTGTAATTTGTAATTGACAATTTCAAGTTCCATGAATCTGTTCCTTTTTAATCAAACAACTATTCTTATTAATATCATGCATAATTAGCTATTGAGATAATATTTATAAACCTGATGTTTTGTTGACGACCCATGCAGAGAGTCAAGGTTCATTCATTTTCTTATTATCCAGTTCAGTTCATTTCATTATTTTTCTAGAATTGCATTATCGTATTTTCATTTCTTTGTAATTATTTTTTTACAATCCTTCATTTATTTTCTGTTGATTTCAAATCATTTACATCCTTTCTAAAATAGCATTGCTTATATAAATTTCCTTCCTTTCATAATTAATCATGTTTATTTATATCACATTCTTTCTACTTTTGTTTTATTATTTCAATCAAGGTTGATAATTGGAGTGTGTAGATCTTAATCTATATTGCTTTATAAATTTTATATTTGAATAGAAGTAATTCTTTTTAGAATAGAAGTATTTATCTTTCTTTAACATTAGTTTAGATATCTCCGTTTTTATCCTTTTACATAGTAACTAACAGTGGTTAGTTAAAGAAGATCATGATAAATTTTCTTACTTTCCTTCTCAAGAATTGATTGTATTGTAAACCTTTAGTTCTCATTAGGAACATAGGAACAAAGAAAATCTTTAAAACCACCCACAATCATTATCTTAATAAACTCAAAAAGGCTTCTAACATATATAATGCACTTTCACTTCACAAGTTTACCAACTCCGGTTGATAATTTATGTAAGCAATTCAAGAACATTTAATTCACTAAATATTTTGGCGCCACTGTCGGGGAAGTATAAATAGAAGTTTTGATTTCTTTAAAATCACACACATACATGATATGCATAGGGAAAGATACTCTAGGGGTAGATATGTAGGTAGAGGAAAGAGCTTAATTCCAACAACATCACCCACTCCACCACAACCTCGTAGTTCCACACCACCCACACAATCTCGAATTCCATCTATAGCAGGTCAACATAGATTTTCTAAGGTATTAAGATCCGAAATTCAACCTAAATATTCACAAACTTCATCAATAGAAGCATTAATCGAAGAAGATCCCACATCCCCAACAAAAGGAATAATTTTTCTCTCTTCAACTAGAGAACAACTTCTAGCTCAAGATTTGGAAGTTCCTATTGAAGAAGAGGAAGAAGAAACCTACTTCGAACCATTGATAGAAGAATCATAGGAACTAGAGGACATTGAAAACCCAATTTTAGAACAAGAGTTAGAACCCAATGTTAGTTCTGAAGAATCTACAATGGTTGGAGAAGGGGAAGGAGGGATACATAATTTGAATGGTGAACAAAATAGAATTGGAGGAGGAAGACAAGGAGGAAGACAAGGAAGAGGAGGTGGAAGAGATGGAGGAAGAGGAAGAGGAGAGAATATAAGTCCAAAACCTTTTGGATTTCCAATCTTCGATGAAGATACAACTGTCACAATGAAAAATGACTCACCCTCTATCCTTCCAAACTTTCATGGATTAAGGAGCAAAGACCCTGAGACATCTCTCTTTGAATTTGAAGTCTTGTGTAGATCAATTGATTATCTACATGATGCTCAAAAGTTGAAATTATTCCCTACAACCCTTAAGGATGCAACACTATAATGGTTTATGGGTTTAGGAATAAACCCCATAAGGACATGGGAATAAATGAAAAATGCATTCTTAGAGAAATATAAGGATTATTATATGCCCCATAACATTAAATATAATGTATTTAAAATGATACAAAAAAAGATGAAAATCTTGAAGATTTCGTTGAATGATTTGCTTATAATGTAAAAAGGGAAAAAATGAAAAATCTAGATGAAGAAACTTTGAAATCAATTAGAGATGAATGGTTTGATCTTCTCAATATAATGGGTAAGGGAGACATTTCTTAGTTATCACTCGGAAAAATTTGTGAGTTGTGCATACACATGTCAAGAGGCAAAGCAAGAACTAGGAAAAATGCAAGAGATCCTCCTCTATCAAGAATTAATAAATCTGCAGTTGGGACAATCAGTAGAGCATAATTAGGAAATTTGTTTGATAACTTTAAAACATATATTTTAGGGAGTCTTAGTGAACAAACTGACACCCTTAAATACAAAAGAAGCAAAAAGCTCAAAATGTTGCATTATCCATTTTATGTCCTAAGTGCAGAAAGAAACATGCCTTGAGAGAATGTCCTCTTGATTTAAAAAATATAGAAACTTATGTTATTTGTGTGGAAAATCATGATACAAAATAATGTCCCTCAATACCAGGTCTTAAATTTTTTTATCGAGAAGAGGAGTACCAAATCAAGTAGACCCTCTCTATTTTATTGCTAAAATACCTTGGAAAAATCCACAACCAAATACAGCTCAAGGTTTAATCCTCAACCATTTGCACAATATTTGTAAAATAATTGGAATTCTCCAATGCCTTGGCAATATTGGCCACAACCTTAGTCACAAGGATGGAAAAATCCTTATGGGAAATTCCCTCAATATCCTCAATATCCACAATTTCAACAATCATATCCCACTTTTCCTCCACAATATTATCCTTTGCCTATTCAACAAACTCAACCTCACAATGTGAATCCATAACTTTCATTACCATTTCCTCAAAGACCAATCACTATCCTTCCCAACAACTTCCAAATCCAAATAATAATAAAAATTCAAAACCAATTTACAATATGGAAGGACAAAATTTTCAAACCTACATTATAACTCCACTAGATCTAAATAATGTTCAACTTAGATCTGGTAGAATATTAGAAAAGAAGTCCCTCTCAGTTGTTACTCAGGAAAGTGAAAAAGAAAAGACCCCTGAAGAAGAAAAGTCTCTTATTGATAAAAAAGAAGAAACTCAAAAAACAAGTTATTTCAACACATCCAAATAACTCAAATCCTATTATGGAACAACCTTTAGTGTTCGTTTCAAAATCACCCTTCCCTGAAAGATTGAAAATTGATGGAGTAGAGAAACAAATTATATTCCCTGATTATGACATGTTAGATAAACTGAAGAATGTTTGCATAAAGATTATTTTACTCCAAGCTATTAAGGAAATACCAATTTTCGCTAAGACAATTATGGACTTGAGCATAAAAAAACCTGAAAGAAAGAGAACAGAAATCAAAAGAATCCGACTTGTTGGAAAAATTGCAAATATCATGATGGGTAAAACAACAATTCAAAAATATCTTGATCCAGGAAGCCCCATTTTGAAAACACACATCGATGGTATAGAGATCCCAAACACATTGATTGATCTAGGAGCATCCATAAATATCATGAGCAAACAAACTATGGATCAATTAAAACTTTCTAATGTTCAATATACACCTACACTATTACAATTAGAACATATATTTGTAATCAAACTTGATGGTGTATTAGAAGACATATATGTATCCTTAGATTCTTGGGAATATTCTGTTGATTAAATGATTTTAACACCCAAGAATAACTTAGGAGGGCATCCATTTATTCTAGGAAAACCATGGCTAGCTACAAGTGATGCTTTCATAAGTTGTAGATATGGTGATATGTTCATTTCTTATGGGAGTACAACAAATAAATTCACATTTTATCCACCAACAAAAACAACAGTAGAGGTTTAAAATCAAGAATGGATAGATGATGACTTTGACATAATACAAATCTTTGCTACTTCAAAATTAGATGACGAAGTTCAAATTTTGAATTTATGGAAAATAAGGAATCTTCATTATATTACGAATATAGTGAGATTTTTCAAGAACAATACAATATTCGATATTTATCAAGTCGTCAACTATCCTTGCACTCTATGGAAAATATTGGCAACTCTGCAATTGAAATATTTCCAGGAAAAAAATTGAATATCAATAATAATTTGGAAAAATTTCAAAAGAAAGAATTAATCAAGATGTTACAAGAGAACTCATTTGATTATGCATGGGAATATACTAACTTGAAAGGAATTGATCCTAATACTTCTAAACATCATATCTATATTGAATAAGATGCCAAACCAGTTTAAAAACCTCAAAAAGAATCGAATCAAATTTAAGTTAGATTGTTAAGGAAGAACTACAAAAATTGTTGAATGTTAATTTCATCTATCCAATATTAGATAGTTAGTGGGTTCACCCTTAGTAATTGTCCCTAAAAAGAATGGAAAATGGAGAGTGTGTATTGACTATAGAGAATTGAATAAATCCACTTTAAAAGATCACTTTCCACTTCCCTTCATAGATCAAGTTTTAGATACATTGGAAGGAAATAAATATTTTTAATTTTTAGATAGTTTTAGTGGGTATAACCAAATCTAATTAGCTCCAGAAGACCAAGATAAAACCACCTTTACCTACCCATGGGGAACTTAAGCTTACCGAGTACCTCTCTTTGGATTATGTAATGCTCATGCAACATTCCAAAGAGTAGTATTAGCCATTTTTTTTTTTATCTAATTCATGATTATGTGGAATTGTATATGGATGATTTTACCATTTATGGAAATTCTTTTAAGGAAGCTCTTGAAAATTTAGAAAAAGTTCTCACTAGATGTAAAGAGGAAAATCTCTCATTAAGCCATGAATTTTTTTTTTATGATGTTTACTGAGGAAATTGTTCTAGGACACCATATTTTAGGAAATGGAATTAGAGTGGACACATCTAAAGTAGAATTTATTTATAAATTATCAATTCCAACATGTCAACGAGATGTTAGAATTTTTCTTGTTTCACTGGTTATTATAGAACATTTATAGAAAACTTTAGAAAAATTACATCTCCACTTCTGAAGCTACTCACAAAAGACTGTGAGTTCAATTGGGATTATGATTTCTAAAAGTCCTTTGAGTCATTAAAAGAGAAAATCTTCGAAGCACCCATTCTTAGAGGAAGAAATTGGAAATTACTTTTTCATATGTCAACTGATGCTTCAGATGCAACTTTAAGAGATGTACTAGGACAAAACGACTTAACTCCATATGTCATTTATTACACCAGTAAAAATTTGACTCCTACAGAGTTAAATTATACTATCACATAAAAGGATTTCTTAGTTGTTGTTCATGCCATCAAAAAATTCAGACATTATATAACTGGCTATTAAACTTTTGTACATACTGATCATTCTACAATTAGGTACTTAATGAATAAATCAATCACTAATGGCATAATCACTAGATGGTTATTATTGCTACAAGAGTTTAATATTACTATTCTGGATCGACCTGGAAAACAAAACATAGTTGCTAAATTTTTATCAAGGATTCAAAATGATAACAATGACATGCCTATAGAAGATAATGCTCTTGATGAATATATTTTTGCAGTATCTAATAAGTCTCCATGGTTTTCAAATATTGCTAACTATTTGGCTACATGAAAATTACCATCATACTTGTCTCCTCAAGAGAAAAAAAGGGTAATTCAAATTAGTGCACCTTATTCATGGATAAATGAAGAACTGTATAAAACAGGTCCATATCTGATCATTTGAAGGTGTGTGAGAGAAGATGAAGTACCAAAGATATTGAAAGTTGGTCATGATATGCCATGTGGAGTACACTTCACTGAAAAATAACTTCTTACAAAGTCCTTCTCTTATGATACTACTGGCCTTCCCTTTTTAAGGATACCAGGGAGTATCTTAAAAGATGTGATAGTTTTCAAAGGATGGGGAAACATGTTCCTTCTGTTGAGATGCCTCTACAACCTCAAGTACTTATTAAGCCTTTTGAAAAATGGGCTCTAGATTATTTTGGTCCAATTAATCCACCTTCGAAAAAAAATGATACTTTCTTGTTTGGATTGATTATGTTGCAAAATGGGTAGAAGCTAAAGAACTTATTTTTGCTACTAAAAATTTTGTAGTTTCATTTCTTTTTGAGGACATCTTTACTCGTTTTGGTCTTCCAAGAGAAATTGTAACAGCTCAAGGTACTCAATTTACATCCAATTTGGTATAGCAGATAATGGAGGAATAGAAAATCAAACATCGACAGTATACTTCATATCATCCTCAAGCAAATGGACAAGTGGAGTCCACCAATAAAGTCATTGAAGAAATTCTCACCAAAAATGTGCACTTGCATAGAAGAGACTAGGCAGAAAAGCTTCAAGAAGCTTTATGGGCATACCGTACCACATGGAGAAATACTATCAGACATACTCCTTATGAGCTTGTCTATGGAAAACAAGTCTTGTTTCCTATTGATTTCCAATTCAAAACTTTCAAGACAACAGTCAAATTAGGCATTGATCTTTCAAAAGAAAAAAAACAAAGAATGAAGCAACTAAATAATCTTGATGAGATAAGACAAGATGCAATCAAAAGAATTAATCTAGCTCTACAACAAAGATTTAGATGGCATGACAAATATATCAAAAAGAGAAAATTCCAACCAGGAGTTTGGGCATTACTGTTTGATTCAAAGTTCAAATATTTCAAGCGAAATTTTAAACACATTGGCTTAGGCCTTATGAGATTGAAACAGTCTCTGAAAATGGTGCAGTCAGAATCAGAACTATTGATGAAGAAAGGATCAGTTTTCTTCTGAATGGTCATTGACTTAGAATCTATCATAAGACATTAACAAGGAAGAATTTATAAAAAATTTGCAAGATAATACTGATTTAAAGTTGGTGAAGAAGGATTTTCATTCTTGTCCAACTTGATCTCTAAAAATCTTTTTCTTTCTAAATTGTTTATATATATATATATATATATAAGTTGAAATGCTTATACAAAAAATCTAAGTTGAAAATCAATTTTTCGACACCTAAAATTTTCTTTTACATCTTTTAAAAACCCATTTTCTTTATGTACCACTCTTTTCCTTTTCAAAATAAAATAGCTACAAAATTATTGAGTTTTTGTAGCTTTGACAGATTTTTGTAGCCAATTTGGCAGATATTTTTGATGGAATAATTGAAAGAATGATTGACTCTTTTCACTGCAAGGCATCTGAAGACAATACAAAGAACAACAAACAAAGGTTATAAGCAATAATTCAAAGGTATGCAATTCTTTAATTTGGTAATTGGGGTCAAAACATTAATCGTATGAATTATATGGACATCATACTATCGAATTCGAAATCATCATTACTAAACATTGATAGTATCGTGTCAAATCTGATTTAATCACCATTCACTGCTCATCATTATACCTACGCTCCAACTCAAATCCCTATTTTTATGGATCCGATCACCCAAATCATGCGCATTCAGTCTCTCAACACTTAGATTATATCACACTTCTTCATATCCTTACCACTCGCACTCTTATCATTCACACTCTCGTCCTCATTACTATGAAATGCTCATAAACTATCAAACAAATAGTCTAGACACAAAGCTTCTCAGCCATGGGAGTTATAGTCAGAACAGAACCAGCAGGAAGAAATTTTTTGGAAGGATATCCACAAACAAGGGAATTATTGTAGAAAGCGCACTAACTAGAATTTGTAGAGAAATTTGATGGATTCCACAGGGAAGTAACTAAGTTCTTCACTAGAGCCTTTGATGGATTGGAAGTTGATATAGGGGACATAAAATTCACAGTGAAAGAATCCTTTGTTACTGAAGCTACTGGACTGCCTCGAATTGGAGAAAAATGGTTTAAGAATAGAGGTATTGAGAGCGAAGAATGGAATTTTTTTCTGAAAATCCCTGGCATGGACACCACCATTTTCAAGAAAGGCATCTCAAGCACAGCATTAAAAAGTAAGTAGAGAAATTTTCTTCTGATAATTCAAAAATTTATTACTTGCAAAGGGAGGTTTGGATTCATGTTTTTTTATCATATCCCACTTTTGATCAATTTTATTGTGGATAGTGAAATAAATATTCCTTATTTCTTGCTCAATATTCTAAGAAAGATGTTAGGGAATGTCCAAAAGAAAGTTCAGTTTATGGAAAACACCATGTATCACCATGGTCTCACTAAAATCCTAGTTGAATTCCATCTTAGTAATGTGGGTGATAATTGGGAAATATTTTCGGTGAGGAACCATTTTAACGAAGATAACCAAGAACAACCAAGTAGTAGCAAGGTTAACAGAGGAAGAAAAATGAAAAAATGAAGGACCAACAGAACAAGTAAAAAAACAGTCATAGGAGGAGTCAGATGATGACATTCCTCTAGCCAAATTTTTAGAGAATATGAACAAGAAGGATGTTAGAACAAAGAAATCCATCCAAAAGACAGAGAGCACACCCAAAACAAAGAAACCTAAGATAGAAAGAAAGAAGGAAAAAATTCAAAAGCCTGCTGTGAGAAGTTTAAGAAGAAGTACCAAACTCAATCCAACAACAAAAGAAAGGCCTACAAAAAGTATGGAGCATATCAACATCGAAGCATAGGAAGATTCAAGGGTTGCTCCACCAACTTTCATCACACCTCCTCAGAGTCCAGGATGAAAAACACCTGAAATTGATCTTGTACAACAGGAAATTTATGATTATATTGAGTCTCCGGAGAAAAGAGATGCAGAAAAGACATCAGAATCAAATAAAGAAGAAGTCTAGTTTAGTAAACCATGAGAACCTCCAGTAGTAAATGTTTTAAAACAATAAATTTTCATGTTGGAGACACTAAAAAGGTATATTCAAAAAGACAATAAAACCCTAAAGTCATAGAGTGAAATCCAAGTGGCTGAAAGTGACAATCTCCTTTTACACCTAAGTATGTGGTACAAGAATAACAAGAAACTAAAATAGAAAAATAGAGCTCTACAAAGGCAAGTCATAAACCTGAAGTACAAGATTTTCATGAAAAGGCCAAGGATGGTAGTGGTTGGAAAGAAAGGGAAAAATATGAAGTTGGATGTACTTGCAGAAGTTTCAAAAGAAATGAAATAATTAAACAGGAGACATAATTTTTGTGTTTTGCATGAGGACATACAAAGACCTCAGCATAGGGGAATGTAGAGTCTCATGAGGGTTTTGTTTTTTACACCATTTCAATCCATTTTTCCTCTTTTCATAACTACTATCAACTCAAATAAATAGTAAAATTATATATTTTGACATGGCAAGGTACTCAGATGTCTTATTTTTCATATTTATTAATTTGCCTTATTATTAAGTTAAAGATTGTAATATCTAAAAAATTAATCTGAATTTGCAGTTGTTTTATGATTCCGCAGCTACCTCCATGGTTTTTCGGATTCTAGTACGCCATCCAAGAAAAGAAGCACATGATCAGATAAGGATTGATCTCCTCATGGATCTCCTCCTATTCACTCGAGCCAAATCATCAAGGGAATTTCTCAGTGGCGCAGTCAAGGAATCAGGTCAACACGTGGATGAACAGAGCAGCGAGAGTTCAAATCAATCACAACTCTCTAATTTTCTTTCCAAATAGAAAACCATCGAGAATCGTTGAAATTTCCATTATCGGACTAGCATTCAGATTAGGATTTATTTTAAGTTTTTAAGGCATGAAAAACTGAAAACTATTGGGCGTGAATGCTATATATATTTATATATCTATCTATCTATCTATCTATCTATCTATCTATATATATATATATAATATATATATAATATATATATATATATATAAACAGAAAACAAGACAATGTACACATATAATGTAATTTGTAATTGACAGTTTGATGAAGTTCCATGACTCTCTTCCTTTTTAATTGAAGAAGTTTTCTTATGAATATCATGCACAATTAGCTGTTGAGATAAGAGTTATAAACTTGTTGTTTTGTGGAGGGCCCCTACAGATAGTCGAGGTTCATTCATTTGCTTATTATTCAGATCAGTTCATTTCATTATTTTTCTAGAATTGGATTATCGTAGTTTCATTTCTTTGTAATTATTTGTTTACAGTCTTTCATTTGTTTTCTACCGACTTCAAGTCATTTAGATTCTTTCTAAAATAGGAGTGTGTATATAAATTTCCTTCCTTTCATAAGTAATGATGCTTGTTTAGATCACATTCTTTCTTCTTTTGTTTTGTTATTTAAATTAAGATTGATAATTGTGGTGTGTAGATATTAATCTAGATTGCTTTATAAATTTTATCCTTGAATAGAAGTAATTATTTTTTGAGTAGAAGTAATTATCTTTATAGAGCATTAGTTTATATAGCTTTGTTTTTATCATTTTACATATTGACTAACAATAGTCAACTAAAGAAGATCATGATAGCTTGTCTTGCTTTCCTTCTCAAGAATTGATTGTATTGTAAATCTTTATTTTTCATTAGGAACATAGAGACAAGGAAAATCTAGAAAACCATCCACAATCATTATCTTAATAAACTCAAAAAAGCTTCTAGCATATATAGTGCACTTGCACTTCACAATTATACCAACTTCAGTCGGTAATTTATGTAACCAATTTACAAACATTGAATTAACTAAACATTGTTAGGTTCATAATTTAACATCACATTACTACCTATGGTAATAACTAAGCTATACCAAAAGTCTAGTAAAGAATACAAGAAACTAATACACAAATTTTCATCTGAAATCTCAATATCAATAAACAATAAATAACTTACCGCATTATTGAATGTATTTAGATGCTCTATCATTGAGTCTTCATCCTTCATTCTCAGGTTATACATCTTTTTCCATAAAATCATTTTTCTTGTCAAGGACTTAGAGTGTTATAAAGTCCCTAAATTGTTCCATAATGCCTTTGATGTAGCTTATCCTAAAATATTTCTTAATAATTAATCTAAGAAACACATATGCATTATGTTATTTTCCTTTCTATCCAACCTGGTCCAATCTTTTATCAACATCCTCATCGACACAGTACATGGATCCACGTTCATTTAATGATCTCTCTCCAACATCATATATTCCAATTTGAGCTTCAAGAAGTCAAAAATCTACCCATTGAATTTATCAATCTCTATCCTTGAACTACTCACCATTTCCTTCCACCACAAGAATTGATTTCATAAAAATCACACTATAATATGGCTTGCGATAGGACCAAGAAAAACCCCTTAGACATAAAAGAGTACCCTTGAATCAAAAATCACTCTAATACCAAATGTAGGTTTCAAAACTATAAAATTAATTTATGCAAACAAATTCTTCATAAAATAGTAAATATGTAATGAAAAACACACATATAGACACAAACATTTTAACCTCGAAGCTCAAACTGGGAAACTAGTAAGATTTTTTAGTATATTAGTATTTATAGTATTAAAATAAAATATATATATCCAATCAAATACATTAACCACCATTGCATTTAACATGGATTAGAATATAACTGTAATTCCTTAATTGAAAAATAAAACCATGGGATAAACCATGATGCACACACAAAACCACTTAAACTGGAGACTTTGTGATGAAAGACACCAACAATCAATGCAAAAAATACCCATTCTTTTTGTAGGGGTGCTTCCCCGAGCCCCTGTGGAAGCATGCTTCCTCCCTCATGTGACTTCCTATTTCACTTGGCACAATGCATAGTGTGTGTGCGTACCCATGTAAACAATATAATACATACCCATCAAAAGAAACAGTGTTGATGCAAGGATTTGAAACTTTATTTTCTCGGAGTAATGAAATACCACCAAGGCATATCACCATTATGATGAGGTAAACAAGAATACTATTCTTTAAGGAGATGTAATTTTTCTTGAATCTTCCAAGAATGAAAAATTTGTTGAGTGGTAGCATGGTCATCTTGATAGATTCACTTAGGAAAATATATATCATGAATTTCATTATGAGATTCAACGTATTAAAGGCGGGGTTTACTATCTTTGATAAATCTATTGGATATGATTCTGAAACAACACATCCCCTTCATGAAGATTCAATGAATTCATCATATCAGGCAAATCCATTGGACGATATAACTAAGAGGTTTGGAAGGTGAGTCTTGAAGGAAATGTAGCACCATCTCAATTAATGGAGCAACCTAATCCACGGAATAATAAAATTTCACCAAAATTGCCCATCAAAAAGCTCAAAATTGTTCATATCAATGAGGTTATAAACAAAGGAGTCATAGACTCATATAGACAAGATGGAGGTGATGTAGATAATTTTTATTCAAATGTTGTATATGATATAGATGTTTCATATGATTGTGAATCGAATTTGTCTACTAATTTTAAACCAATTTGAAGAAGATTCTTCAAATGATGAGTGGAAAAAATAAATGCACAAGTATGATGCTCTCATAAAAAATGGGACATGGAAGTTTATGGAACCTCCATTTGATCCCAATCTAATTGGATGCAAGTGGGTCAATAAGAACAAGTATAAAATACATGGTTCACTTAAAAAAATACAGAAATAGTCATGGGAAAAGGATTTTCAAAAGAAATAAGTTGTTTATTATGAGACATTTCCTCCCATATCAAAATGGGCCACCATCCATACTCTATTTTCCTTGACAACATATAATGGATAAACATTTCATCAAATGGATGTGAAGAATACTTTCTTGAATGGATATTTGAAAGAGAATGTCTTCATGTCTCAGTTGAAACATTTTTCAATTGTGAAGGGATGCAAATAAAAAATATGTAAACTCATCAAATCCTTATATGGCTTGAAATAAACATTGTGAGACTACTATGAGAAATTAATTGAGTATCTTCTGAAATTAAATTTCATGAATTTTAAACTTGATGATGCAGCTCTATTTGTCAAGAAAGTTTGAAAAACTATTGTATACCTCGTAGTGTATGTAGATGATTTGTTGATGATAGGGAGTAATGAAATCCATATTGCTTCCATAAATAAAGAGATGAAGAAAGGGTTTCAAATGAAAATTTTTGTAGATACTCACTACTATTTGTGTATTGAAGTGACTCAACATCCAAACTAAACATTTTCCTCTCCAAAGAAATACATTGGAAAATTATTGAACAAGTTTAGCATGATTGACTCAATAACTATTATGCTTGACTCAACCTTGTACATTTCACATGTAACCTCAACAAACTTAATGAGATTTAATTTCTTGAGGTCTCATTGAACTTTACATAAGAGAATCTACCAATTGAACTAACTATTGAGGCTCCCGCAATTCTCTAAAATAATTACAACCCAAACCTCACAACCTTATAGAATCACTAAAGTGTTAAGGATATCAAAGATATAAATAAAATGAATAGAGAAAGAATCACACTTTGACAAGTGAAAACAATGAACTTTGTATTCCATAAATAAGAACATGTCATCTTACAGTTATTAAAGGGGAGAGGGAAAGATGGTATGTACTTTTTCCCATTAATTTAATTTGAATATTAAGTACTTTAGTGTCATTTATTTATGTGAAGTTGTTGACACCTAATCCTTAGTGATTGGGGAACTGAATGTGAACAGTCATCGAGAAGATGAACTGAACAATCACATTCATGTATATATTAGATAGCTGGTCAATTGAATAAATGCATTAGTTTTCCTGGACTTACTCCTCGCTTGACATGGTATCAGAGCACAGGTCCCAGGATCTATTTTTAACCTTGTAACTCTTGCCTGCCTTCTGTCACACATCTGATGTTGAGTAAAACGCCTGGCCTGCACGCTGCCTACACTGCTGAGTGATAGGCTTCTGAGAAAAATGCCTCCCTGCCTGCGCTGAAGCTACATACCAATTTCTGGAAGAAAAAAACACCTGCCTGCTTGCTGCCTGGAGCCTGAAAGTGTGTAAGGCGTACACTCCTCTGCTGGCGCTGTCTGCTGCCCCTTCTGTTACGCCGCGCCTGTTACGCTGAGCCTTCTCACCTGGTAATCAATCCTGTTCAACGCATGGTATTTTGAAGCCTGACAAGGTATGTAACGTTTGGCACACCTGAAGGTCTGGTTATGAGAATTGCGTATCTGAATTGAAACTGCAATGAGAATTGCGTGTAACGGTTATGAGAATTGCGTATCTGAATTGAAACTGCAATGAGAATTGCGTGTAACGGTTATGAGAATTGCGTGTGGATTGAAACTAGTATGAGAATTGCGGTACGGTTTAGGGCTATCGTCGTTGCGTAATAGCTCCATTTTGTCGATTAATTGTTTCATTGTGAAAATCAGGCACAGAACTCTGTTCTGCCTCAACCATTTCCTATTCCTGCTTCTTTCACAGTTGAAATATAAGATAGTGACTCTCTTCTTGCTCTTTTTTTGGTTCCACTACATGGTTTTCGTGCTATAGGGTTCGAGGTTTGTGCTTCGAGGGTCTCCTCCTGCGGTTCCATATCAGCAATGGCCTTGATTTCGTTCATTAGCTCAGGCCTGAATTGCTGATATAAATTACAGCTTCGAATGGGAATCCACGGTTACCAGATTCTTTGCACTATCTCGACCCTTCAGGCCGGTTTAATGCATATCAGAGAGCAATCTCATCGGTTGGTGAAGTCCATGCGTTCCATTTAAAATCCATGCGTTCCATATGTTTGATCGTCTGACTTGCCGGATGCCGCCCACAGTGTTGAGCTGAAAGTGCAAAATATGTATATATATGGTGATATATGTAGCAGAATTTTGAATATGGTGATATATATGGTGATATAAAGTAGAGATATATATTATATATGGTGA
>APFE030241493.1:144995-177203 GCA_000404065.3 Pinus taeda
TGAACTTCTCAATCTCTATCTTTCCACTGCTCACCATCTTCTTTCACCACCAGAATCGATCTCGTAGATCTCCCACTAAACAGGGTCTACCACAGGCCCGAGCGAAACCCCTCAGCAACAAAGGCATCCCCTTGAAGCCAAAACAGACCTGATACCAAACATAGGTTTTAACCCCATACAGAAATTACCTGCACACGAGTTCTAAATCACAGGAAAAATAAAAATGCGAGAACATAACACATAAAACACATATACATAGAGATTTCCCACTGGATCCCAAAACCGAGACTACTAGCTTGATTTTTCATTATGTTCCTTTCAATGTTACAATACATATTTATACATGTTGGAGCATCCAATACCATGGACCGAAAACCACCGCGTCCAAAACCATGGACCGAAAACCATAGGTAGGTTCGCCCAACCTAATATAGGGTCCAAAAAAAAAATTCCTAGGGCGTTGCCCCGAACCCCATAGAGGGGGGCTACTCGCCCCACTCTAACCCTCTGGTTCACTACGTGGGTTAGTTGTGGAAAGAATATAACACAGCCCAACAGGAACCACTCTTGAAAGTCATATAGCTTTTCCAGTGATACCACACCTTTTGTGATAATGTGGCCTTTCATGTCATCAACTCCTTCTTGTAGAGAGCGCTTGTGCTTGTCATCATCTATTGCTGCATCTTTAAAAATGTCAGCGTTGGCCATAAAATGTAGTATTTGTTGATCATCATTAAAAACATCTAAGTTAGTTATGTTATCCAGGATAGATGACTTGTACAAAATTTCAATAGTAAATCTATCCCTAATCAGTGCCATTCTTGAGGATGCATTTTCTAATGCATTGGCAGTTTCATTATGCATATGTGGCACAACAATGATATTAAATGCTTGGAAGTTTGAGATTAGTTGCCATACCTCTTCTTGGTAGTTTTTTAGGTGTGGTGATAAATAGTGAATGGTGGCATGTACCTATTGTACCACTATCTTTGAATCACCTAACACTTTAAGCATGGCCACATTGAGGCTGATGGCTTTCTGCAACCCCAATATAGGTGCTTCATATTATGCTACATTGTTCATGCACTCAAGCTCTAAGTGAATTGACACTAGATGCTTCCTGTTGCAAGGGTCAATCAAAGCAAACCGGGCTCCTAAGCCTTCCTGTTTCTTTGATTCGTCGAAGTACAAAGTCCACAACTCATTTATACATGAACCACTTGATGTGCTAGTACTGGTGCTACCACTGTCACTGCTACTACTTCTACTATTGGTACAATGTGTTGTATAAGTTTCATTACCATCAGTTGGGCAAGAAAGGAGTCCCAACTGTGTAGGATAAAACCCCAATGTTATTTCAAGGAGGCAGTTGTTGAACATGAGTTCTGCGAGAACCAATGGTTCATTCTCGCCATTGATGAGAGTGACATTATGCTTCATGTACCTCTTGGATTCTGGCTAAATTTGGTTACACTTGCCCTTGTATGGAAGCCACATTTGGGACTCGTCTGTAGAAAAACCATCCAACTTTTTGGACCAGTCCCTACTGAGTAATATACCATATGCTTCTGGAATGTCCAAGACCACTATACTGATGCATTAGTGGACTTGATGTCATGGGATAGTCAGATGATCACATCACATAGTTCACCAATGGCTGGTATGGATGTTTTATCGATTCTCATAGGTGTTTCACTCCACTGTGCATTGATCCTCTTAGAAATAGAGAGCGACATGACATTGGGTGCCATGCCAGAATCAACCAAGAAGTTGTGAACATTGTAGTTAAAGACTTCAAAAGATAGAAAGAATGGAGGGAAACCTGAGTTTTCTTCTTCCATCTGAAGTGTATTGAGCACATTTGAAAGTGGTCCGGGAGGTGTGCTTTCTCCCTTGCTAGTAGAGGCTGCGTTGTCTGTCTGACAGTGCACAGCGGGATATCTCACTAACTCTAGATCTTAGCCAAATTGAACAACTTATGTTTGCTCAAGTTTTCTTCATGTAATCAACGATATTATAATCTGGATGTGGTAGACTCACCGACGTGTGCAGTGTGGAATGGGCATTCATGTTGTATGACAGAGTGTTCTGCAATTTGCTTCTCATAGACGTACTCTTACCCATCGTAGTTTTTCCCGACTTATTTTTTTTTTATACTTCAAGGCAGTTGGTAGATTAGTCTTCCTTATCAGCAGTCTGATATTTTGTTGCATCTCCTCAAGTGTGGGGGGAGTCCCTTTACTTCTAACACTGTAATGTTTAGTTTGCTTCCAAGGTTGCTTCTTAGTGTTCATCTTTGCCATTGTTTGCAATCACTGATACGTGTTCACCACATGACTAGAGCTTGATGGCTCATCAGATGCAACCTCTGCATCATTATATGTGTCTTTTGTTTCCTCCTACATATTAATTCCTACCATGATTGTAAAACTATAAAAGGTAATTTTTACTCTCTTCCAGCCCAGGAAAGAGTTCTTAGGATGATGTTCTTCGTGGAAAGAACATAATTTTAGATTTGCACATTGTTCGAGCTAGAACACAGTTTTTGCATAGTTTTTGGAATGAACTGATCACTGCTTGATGAGCCAATTGATGAACTGCTTGCCTGTCTCTATCTGGGTGGGTGACTGCTTATAAATGTGTCCAATCTACATTGTTTGAGTACAGACATTTTAGTGGACAAGCTCTTGAAAAGACAAGTGAGGGTCTCAATGGCAGTTGCTTCCTTGTCTCTACCCTTGCTCGTCATTTCTTGGGACTACCTACTCGCATCCTTGGAGTCCTTCATTGCTTGATCACCCTTGATGACTCCAAGTGCAGGTAGGTATTTCTCAACACTAATAGCCTCTTCATAATTTTCTAATAGTGTTGGTCTCACAACTCACTTGATGAACTATGCAATGCTGGTTGCCAGTGCAGATGTGTAGTAATCAGTGGTGATGGAGTCATGAGGCTTAGTGTCTATTAGAAACCTATTCAGTATATGTGGGAACCTCTGATTGTAATCACTCACTTTCTCTTTTCCTTCCATCTTGAGGCTTCATAAAAATTTGAGTAGCATGGCTGGGGTCTTGTCATTAGCAAACTTTTCAAGGAACATATGTTTGAAAGAACCCCAGTTCTGTATAGAGTTGGGTGGAAGGCTGTGATACCAAGAAGCTACCCGATTTTCTAAGGTACAAGGAAACAATCTACATGCTACGTCATCATAATGTACCTCAAAAGTCTGCAGCTGTAGGTAGAAGTTATCTAAGTGGTCTTCTGCCTTCACTATACTATCAGGGTTAAACTTGATGTTCATTCTCCCTACTCGCTTTGGTATATTGTGTAGAAAAATCATGAGAGCCAATGGTCCCTGAGTCATCCATTCAAGATTGGGGTCAACCATCTCTTTATCCTCTTCGTACTCTTCCTCTCCTTTAGTGTCTGATTTGTCCGACTCTAAGCCCATTGGTTTATCTCCACTTCTGCCTCCTCTGTTACCTTCTCCTTCGCCTCGTATACCCAAGTTTGATCTCAAGACCACAAGAGTGCCTTGTTCACCTTGTCGAAGGATGGGAGATTTATTTTCATCTTCGATAGCTTCTCCTATACCTTCAAGTGTGGCAAGGGTTGCTTCATCCACTAATGATACAACAACACTCGTAGGAGTGGCATTTGGCTTCCTCACTACACGTGGAAGATGTTTTCTGTTTGGTATTAGTCTGATTGCTTTCACGAAATGGTAAGTGAAGAGGTGAATAGAGTGAAGGTGTTGATCTGAGCTCAACATTAGGAGGTGAGGAGTAACCAACTGCTGAGTCACGTGTAGGTGAGAGAGAGTGCGAGTTACTGCCTTGACGAGATGTTTGTGGAATGGGTGTGAGGGGAATTTCAACCATGTACAATTGGCTTCCCTCCTTCTAGTGCCAGAAATGTTGACAGTGATGGATCCACCAATATTCAATGGATCACCCCGCTATGAAGTCCCAACTAGACCTCACACCATTTGGTGTGGGTCCCATCCAGTATGATGGCTCGGTTTCCATTGTCTTAAGGATTTTCCTCAACTCTTTCCTGTCAACACAGGAGAGTGGTTCACTTTCTCTTCTTGATGTGAGGTTCATGTGCCCTGTGAGTGTAAGTATACTTATGTCAATGGTAGTTTCACTGTGAGGGGAAAAGGTGAAGGTGAGTTCCAAGTTGAAAGGGATCAGTCCCAACTTGGCTAGGAACACACAACACAAAGGACATACACACCTTTCGGTGGAGAAATCCACTCGAATGCGGCAGTCACAATGTACAAGAAAAGATAATACATACAACACTCACAGATCAGTCTAAGACGAGTGCAATGGTTGTTACAGCAAGGTTCGTGTGAAAGGTTTTTCTGATTTTCGATAGAGTAGTCGACACAGACGGGACAACATTAATAGCATATACAACACATTTCCATTAATAGATTATGCATTACAACAAATAAATCAGTTCAAATATAGAAGACATGGTTAAAGCAACATGCATTATAAGTGTTAAATAATGGTCTTACAACAAATACATTACATGTGTAAAAATGTGTTGGCCTGTTGATAGGCTTCTGAACTAAGCAAATGTTCCAGGACACATCGTTACACCATACATCACTAACCCCATCATTGGGGCGTTGGAGACACTACTTACTCCTCAAAGAAAATATTACATAATCTATTGGCAATGTAGGAGGAGTTGAGGTGAAAATTCCATTCATGTACAAATGCGAGGGGTATTTATTGCCGAGCGTGAAATTGACCCTTGTGGCTATTCGACAACCCTCATGACCATTTGACTTCCATGAATTTATGACTTACATGAATCTATGTTCAACAAGTGGGCCTCTTGGACTTCCACATCACATCACATTGATTGACAACAAGCACATAGTAGAGATGTGGCCAACATGACTCATGACTTGACTCGACATTACTTGACATAACATTGCTGGTACATCCATGCTACTGCTGGAGTGCATGTTGAGCTAGAGTGTTGTTGAGTGATGGATGTCTTCATGGTGTACCATAACTTCATGCTGGAAGGCTTAACAGGCTCACTTATTCGCGAAGGTGCATGTTTGTCACATTCGTCCACTTCGCATACTTCGCTCATTCATCCGTTGGTGGACCTGTCCATCTACATGTGTTCCCTTCATTCATTTTGTCCATCATCTTTACATGTTTTTTCCCGTACCTATACCTCTTATCACTCATGACGAGACGACATCAAATCCAAAACCTTTTAGTATACCATGACACATGATCATTCGAATGTAGTGATTGGGAGATGCAGCAGGGCTATGATGCTGGATGATGGCTCCAGGAAACTGCTAATGAAAATTGTGCAAGAGCCACTAAGAGATGGAGACAGTCAGTCTGAGTCAACAGTGACTCACTACAAGGTCTAGTTCGGATGGGAGGCAAAATTGCACAATTTTCGGGAGGAACAATTTGGCTTGCTGGAAGGGAAGGCATGTGTGTTCTGCACATTTTCCAGAATGAACAATTAGTAGGGGATAGACAGTGAATTTTGTGCAATTTTCCAGAGGAATGGGCCGGCCTGCATGAGGGTTCAGTAGGCAAGGATTGCACAATTTTTCTGGGGAACTGGCTGGGACACTGGTAGCCAGATTTGCGCAATTGCCAAAGGGAATTGCTAGTTGGCTGATGGGGTCATTGGCAACCAGACTTGCACAATTCCCAAAGGGAACTACCAATTGGCTGCTAGGGTCACTGGTAGCCAAACTTGCATAATTCCGAGAGGGAACTTCTAGTTGGCTGCTGGGGTCACTAGTAGCCAAACTTGTGCAATTCTGGAAGGGAATTGCCAGTTGGCTGCTCAGTCACCAGCAACAGAAATTGTGCAATTCCTGGAGGGAAGAGATAGTCTGCTGCTGGGAGTTGCTAGCTAGGAAAACTACATTAAGACTGGGACACCAACCTGCTGATCATCTCTTTGTAATTTATGAGTTGAGTTGACTGATGTGTAGTGGGAGGCCTACTCATGAGCACTCTCCAATTTATGAGATGAACAGTCAGTCGACTATCGGGATGGCCAACATGAGTGTTGATTAGAACGCTTGCAGGCAAGACATCTTGAAAGAAATAGCTTGGTGCTCTTCTGATGTTCTAGTTGACAACCAATCGAGTCAAAAGTAGGGTGATGGTCTGGCTGTCAGTGAAGAGTCTAGTCATCAAGAGTTCAACAAAAATTACTAAGTGTGCGAACAATCAAAATATGCATAGGTGATCATACGAAGACACACTCACATGACTTGATGACAAAATGACCAAACCATCTAGATATATATGTTAAACATGGCTGACCATCGGTGCAAACAACAAGCACGACACTCATTATTGATTGTTCATGATTGAGACGACGCTTGCGCAATATTGAATGTGACTCTGTGTGTGAGTGTGATAGATGCTTTCATGGAGAACACATCAAACACATATGAAGAAAAGACTTTGAGAATAACCAGAAAACAATCGCGAGCACGACTTAGACATCAACATGTAGAGACTTGAGTACAGTAAATAAGCAAGGTGAATGTAAAGACTCACATGAGCTCATGGAGTGAACCTATGTGTGTGTAGTCATCAAGTGAAACTCTCCAAGGGAGGCTCATAAATTAGTGCAGGCTAAAATTTTGGAGGGTGGTTGTAGCCGCTACAACACCTTGGTATCCAAAACTATGCAGATGATTCTCCCAGTGTCCTTTCACTCAATCGGACGACACTTCTTACAGAGTTGTGTAGTTCTATCCTTCAAGCCTACCTGAGTTGCGCATTATGCAGTGTCAGCTCCCAATCTCTCCCCATAACTATTCGAAATTTGCAATGCGTCCCCTCTCTCCAGTATGTGACTTGTCCTGTGCTCAATTCATGGATAAGAATGCATCATCTTAGAGTAGGGGGTTTTTGGATTGATGTCGTCTCATCATGAGTGAATTGTAGGAATAGATACACTATCAAGTCATGACGAGATGATGAAGAATGAGAAGAAGGAGGGAAGCATGCCTAAAGACTCTTTTGTAGCTGAACTAACATGTGCATTAATAAAGATGAAGCAAAGGGACAATAGTTTGCAAATAACATCCAAGACTAAAGAAAATTGAAGACTCACATCACCAAGCCATGTGGAGGTGAAGAGAAATCACATCCAAGAAGACATCCAATACTCAGAAACAACAATGGATTGGCTTTTCCACATCACCAAGTATTCCATGTTAGTAGTTTCATGTCATTTCATGTCATGAGTGGTCATATGCCACACCATTATTGCAGACCATGTATATTGTATTCGAATTTATTGTAAAATGGAAGTCCAAAGGACACACATGAATATGGAGAGTCATGTAAGTTGAAAAATCATAGGAAGTTGAATAGTCGTGAGGGTAGTCGTAGAGTAACAAAGGAGAAGGATCACCCCTTGGTTATATGTACCCCCTGTCATTGTATAAGTAAGAAATTTTCAACTTGGCTCCTCTTGCAAGGCATTAGAGAGATCAACTAGTTCTTTGAGGAGCAAGGAGTGGCTCCAATGTCGCACTTTTGGGGCTAGCGATGTATATTGTAAACATGTTTCCTGGAAATTTTTCTTAATAAAATGAGTCTTTAAGTCCAACACATTATTCATGCATGGACTGTGAATGTTTGTAAGACTATTATGTGGACATTTGTATTTCATGCTTTCTTTCACATGTACTAAGATAGTTGAACTATTTCAGTTATTTTAGTGTTTATCTTATTGAGAATGTGTTGTAATGGTTTTTATTGTTGTCCCATGCTTGTGGATTATTCCATGGGATATTAGATATATCTTTCCCTATTCGTTGGTTGTAATGATCGTCGCATCCACTATGGACCATTCTACTGGATGCTAGATGGATCCTTTTGGTTCATGTGTGTCTCTTCCTGGGTGGTACTATTACCTCTCACTTAGAAGCTCACTTCCCCCCCCCCCGTTTTGTAGTAGAAGAACCTTGACATAATTTCATCTACACAGTCACCAGGAATATCTCCCTTACTTTTCGAGGACACCATTGCATCCCTTTCTTGTGCTAATAGTTAGAGCCAAGGAAAATCTTTAAGTATTTGGAAAATGGGCCTTTATATTGAATGAGACTCCTACACTAAATAGTGTGAGATATGATTGAGACTTCATGCTGAGGAGATCCCCTAAATGTTGGTGGGTCCAACACTATCAACACATAAAAAATCACCATAAAGTTATGTAAACTTAAAATTAATTTTTAAGTGACGATCGGTGGCGGCAACTCTGAATCTCTAAAGCTCTAGGTTTGGTATCCTTGTGTTCTCCCGGTAGTTTCCCTCAGAGAGCTGCAATGTTTGACCACCTGGGATTTTCCTTGCCTTTCCTTCTTCCATGGAGGAGTCGGATGATGGCCCAGAGGTCTCCTCCTTTCACAACATGGTCACTAGTTGACCACAGGAGCAAGAGTCATTTTTCACCAAGCTAGCATCATGCACAAACTTTCACTCCTCCAAAATGATCCCTGAAGCAAGGGCTAAATGGAAGGAGAAAGGGAAAATTGTAGAGGCTCAAACTACCACATGCACTACCTCTACAAATACTTCAGCAACTAGGGAGGTAGAAAACACATATGAACAACTGCAAAAGGTAAGAACAAAACCAAGAAGCAACTGTAGCCCAAAATCCAAAAAAATCTCAGAGTTGGAAATACAAGACCCAGGGGTAGCTATTAATAGAGACAATATGAAAAAACATGCTATAATATGCAAATTCATGGGCATCTAGCCCAGAGTGAAAGCAATAAATTGGTGGATTCGATCCAAATGGAAACCAAAGGGAAAAATAAGACTACAACTAAGTTCAAAGGGGTTCTTTACAGTCATTTTCGATCTCTTAGAAGAGAGCGACATGATATTTGAGAGAGGAACCTACTTCTTCAACTTTATAGGACTGTACATGAGATTCTGGAAAGAAAACGTCAATCCTGAGAAAAGGGACTTCACTAGGGTCTCGATTTGGGTTTGCCTCTACTCCCTGCCTACTGATTATTAGGCTTATTCTATCCTTAAAGGAATTGGAAGCCAACTAGGTGAATATATAAAAAATTATGAGGGCACACAAAGCGAACATTGTGTTTCATATGCCAGAATATGTGTTTACATTGATGTCTCTGGAGCCTTTCTAGAAGCTACAAAACTGATATTTAGGGATGAAGTCTAGCTTAAAAGCATTAACCATGAACACGTCCCATTCTGGTGTAGAAAATTCCATGACCATGGACACCTCTTTTGGGGGTTGTTCGCAAAATAAAATGCCTCAAAGCAGTGAGTAGGTTAGCAAGAAAATGGATGAATAGGGTTTCACCAAAGTAAACACAAGGAATAAAAGCAACAGAAAAACTAACACAAATAAAGAAAAACACCAGGAAGCTACCCTAAACAATTTTCAATCTTTGAACAATTTGCAAGAACAACCACTCTCAAATAGCTCAAATGACGAGGAGGCCAAAGAGGATAAACAAAACACAGCAAACTAGAGGCAAGAGGATCAATACTTGGATCACAACAATGAGGAAAGCGATAATTTACAGGAAGGCATAGAAATGGAACCAGTACTGGTAGACTCTATCCCAAAGGAGAGCGTAATAGAAGAGGCATTAGAGGAGTAGACCTCTTATTGGTAGTAGAGGAATGGAAGAAAAATGGTCTGGCTGTGATTACAAAAGACCAAATCCAAAAAATCAAAGGAGCCTCCCTCCTTCAAGATGAATTCAAGTAGAGCTCAAGTCAAACACCACCTAAAAAAAACGTAGTTAACACCATTTTGGCAAACAAGGAAGCAGGAAAATATAGCCCAAAAGGCCCAAGTCGAAAAAGAGGAAGGAAAGCAATCAGTCAGCTTCTTAAGGAACTTGGCACCAGAGTCATTAAGGAAGGAAACGTAAAGGCCCTAGCCCTAACTCCCACTATTTACCAATGAATTGCATCTCTTGGAATATTAGAGGACCCAATGGTCCCGGAAAGAAAAGAGTCTTGAAAAATAGACTCTTTGTTAATAAACCAAGTATCCTTTTAATTCAATAAACCAAACTTGACATGGCTCACCTCACTCTCCTTCAAAAAAAATGTTTCAAGCAATATAGTTACACCACAAATTCAACCACTGGATCAATAGGGGGAATCATGACCATGTGGAAAATCTCTTAGTATGATCTTACCTCCTCTGTTGCCACAAAACAATCCATCACCACTGTTTTGAAAATCATTTGCACCAATGTCTATGCTCCACACAGAGTGGTGAAACAAATCAAGATATTGTAGAGCATATCTAAACTTCTTGATTCCGTCCACCTGCCTTTCAAAATTGTTGCATGTGACTTCAACATGGTGATAAACCTCAGGGAAAAGAAGGGAGGCATAAGAAAACTTGATAAGGACATTGAGACCTTTCAGTCCACCATCGAAGGCCTTAGTCTAATTGTCATCCCTACGAAAAATGGAATTTTTATTTGGAATAACAAACGAGGGGGAGAAATACAAATTTCTTCTAGGCTTGACCGATTCCTTCTTTCAGAAGAGATCTATGTCACCTCATCGAAAACAGAGGCAAGAATTTTCCCTCCATCAGGATCTGACCATTGGTTGATATCCTTGAAGGTTCATATTTCCCCTGGCCTAAAGAATATACCCTTCAGATTCGAATCATTTTGGTTGGAGCACTAGAATTTCATGGAAAAAATGAAAGAATGGTGGAGTAAACTGATGCCCCAAACCATAAATAATATGTAGAAATTCAAGTAGAAACTGAAATCCATAAAAAATGAGATCAAACTATGGAACAAGGAAAATTTTGGCAACATCATCACTGACAAAAGGAACCTGGAACTTAAAATGGAAATCCTCCAAAAAAAAATCATTAATGAGGCCATCACTAAACAAAGGAAAGAGGAAGAGCTCAATCTTCAAATAAGTTGGGAGGAAAGGGTCTCTCAAGAAAAGAAACTTTGGCATCAAAAATCATGTATTAACTAGATAAAGTGTGGGGAAAGGAACTCAACTTTATTTCACTGTTCGATGATACAATACAAAAGACACAATAGGGTATTGGCCCTAAAAATTAGAGAGGGAAACCTTATCCACTCTCATGAGGACATGGAAGATGCACTAAATTAGTACTTCAACACTCTCCTATTAGAGCCCAAGATTGATCAGGCAAGGGCCATTGAATATATAACCAACAACATCTCAGCTATCCTCACCGAGGATCACAATAAAATACTATTGAGGAAAGTTTCAATGCAACAGGTGGATGAAGTTGTTATGACTATGTCCAATGGTAAAGTGCCAAGTCTAGATGGGTTTACCATAGACTTCTACAAACCCTATTGGCCTATGCTAAAAAATGAGGTTCATGCTTGGTGGAGGAGTCAAGAATTCAAAAGTTAGTTTTAAAAGTTCTTAATGTCACCTTTGTAACCTTAATTCCCAAGGATGAAGGTGATGACTCCCCGAACAAGTTTCATCCTATAGCCCTCTGCAAAATCATATACAAGATCATCTCAAAAGTCTTAGCCAACAAAATAAAAACCATCTTGCCTCTTTTGGTTTCCCAACACCAAACTGGTTATGTGGAAGGGAGGAAAATCTTGGATAACATCATCCTTTCCCATGAATTAGTCCATTCTCTTAAATTTTAGAGGAAGCTTGGAATGATGATGCAATTGGACATGTCTAAAGATTCCGATAAAATCAGTTGGGAATACATGAAAGATGTCCTTGTAGCTTTTGGCTTACACAAGGATTACATTAAATGGATTATGGAGATGGTCTCAGGTGATTTCTTCTCGATTCTCCTGAATGAATCCCCATCTCAACCCTTCAGCCCATCTAGAGCCATTATTAGGGGGATCTTATTTCTCCCTTACTTTTTTCTCATAATGGCACAGGGCCTCAATAGATCCATCACAACTACCTCTTCCACCAATGCCCCATCTAGCCTTAAGCTTTATACCTATGCTCCTATCTCCACTCATTAGAAATTTGTTGATGATACCTTATTAATGGACCTCCCCACAATCAAAGAAGTCTTATCCTTCAAATCCATCCTCTCGAGTTTCTCTACTTCTTCTGGCACCTCTATAAACCAAGAAAAGTCCAAATTGTTTTTATTTAATAGCTCTCTGGCCATCCAAAGGAACATTTCCAGAATAATGGAATTTCAGAGATGCAACCTCCCTTAAAGTACCTTGGTGTCCCTCTTACTAACAAGCCCCTAGATTGTTCAACTTGGGAAGATCTTATCACCAAAATGGAAAAAAGACTTGCTAATTCGACATTCAGATCTCTAAATTTGGCAGTTCATTTGGTTCTAGTCAAATTTGTGTTACGGGTCATACCCCAATATTTGTACTCTGCCCTTGCAGCCCCCAAATCCATCTCCAACACTCTCAGAAACCTCCAGATAAATTTCCTGTGGAGAGGCTCATAAAAGAAGCAGAAGTGGGTGTTGGTGGCTTGGGACAAATTGTGTAAACCCAAAAAAGTAGGTAGTCACAGGGGGTCTCAGTATGAGGGACCCAGGGCTGTTAGGGAAAACCTTGGGAGACAAAATGGTGTGGTGAGGGATTGCAAACACAAGCTCCCCCTAGTGCATCATTTAAAAAGAAAAATATGTTCCTCCCCACTCGCATGAACATCTCATTAGGATTAATGGGACCATTAAGGGCTTTGCCATATGGAACCAGGCTTGGGACAACATAACAGTCATACAGAATCATAGTTTTTGGGAGGTGGGCAATGGGTACAAACCACTCTTTTGGGAAGATTCTTGGCAACAAAGGTTGGACCTTACCAATGATCAATTCAGACAGATCCAGATAGGTATGCAAAACAAGGTCAAGAACAGGGTCAACCAATACTGGAAGCTAAGCAATGGCAATGATAATTTGAGGAAATGGTTAGAAGAAAAAGATTGGGAACCCCGACCTAACCCTCTAGAGTGGCAGGAGATCTCGAGTGAACTCCAAAAAAGACAAATTCAAGTTGAAACCATTGAGGACAAAATCAGATGGGGGAAGAATTTGACCGGGCACTTCAACTTAAAGGAAGCATACATTTACATTGCGCTGCATGACCAATATCAGACATAACAAAAATGTAGACATTTTGGGAAAGAAAATACTGGCCTAAAATCCCCCTTTTTTATAGCTCATCATGCACAAAAAAAATCTAACCTAGGACAAATTAAGGAAAAGAGGGATCATCGGACTCTCTAGATGCAATCTTTGTGAGCAAAAAGGAAGAAGCATCTAACCATTTGTTGAATGAGTGCCCCTTCTGAACAAGCTGTGGAATTGGTTTTATTTAGTTTTCAAGGTTTCAGATAGGGATATCTCCTCCATCCTCAATACCATTGAAAATTGGAGATCCTCCCTTTCCCCTAATCCTCTGGTGAATAGAGCCTTAAACCTTATACCAAGTATCATTTGTTGGGCTCTGTGTAAGGAGAGGAATGGATGAATCTTCAGAGGAATACATAATCAGGAAGAGGTTTTTCTATCCATAGTCAAGAAAACTATCTTAGAAACAGTGGCTTCTTCTACTCTTCAATGCCCCAACGACCCTCCCAGCCATTCAGAACTGCATATTTTTACCATCCTAGATCTGCCTCTCACCGAGTACTTCAAGGCCTCAAGAATTTCAGGAAATTGGGGAAAGGCACTCTAAAACTAAACTATGATGGGGTAGCAAAAGGTAACCTGGACAGAGCAGGCTTCGTGGGTGTCTTTTAGAACTTGCATGGGGAAATATGATGGATCTATGTGGGCAATCTTGGCAACACTACCAACGAAACAACAGAATTATAGGCTCTAGAACAGATGCTGGCCATTACCAAACTCCACAACTTTGGAGCCCTCCTCATCGAAGGGGACTCGATGCTAGCAACTCAGGTTAGACATAAATTATAGCAAAACATGGAAGCTTCCAGGGTGTCAAATAACTACTGCCTAAACAGAATCCTTCAAATAATAAAATGCCACATATAGAGGGTGAGCGAGCTTCATTTCCAAGTTGTCAAGTGCAATGGGAATGGCCTGGGTGACAGGCTAGCAAATGAAGTTACGGAGGGCAACTACTGTCTACATTCGCTGGCATGGATTAACCTGGAGCACGACAGGCTACATTAGCAATGTGAGACCATCAATGGAAAGGACAATTAGAATAATGGGCACTAACTACTTTGAGATCTCCAATATCAACAATTATGATAAAATTTGCTCAACAAGAGGCAGTACTAAGGGAAATTTTCCCCGTGCCACAATCCCAATGATAGTCATACATCTTCCCTCACCTACCTTTGTTACCTCCCATGATCACATTCATTCCCCACCTCTGATCACCCCGCCCCTCGATGCCCTCTAGCCCCTATGTATACCCCCTCACACCTGCTCCTCCCCGTCACCTTACTTGCTCTTGCCCCTTGTTTCTCCCAGCTCCCTTTCACTATCAGCCTGTTGACCTCCCCTCCCCCTTTTATGTTGCTTAAGAACAGTTCAATTTTGGCTCCCAGCCGTGGTCAAGGGCACGGCCATGACCCCACCCCTTTGAGCAACCTAGGTTCTCCGCCTATCACCAGAGCCGAGTCTTCTACTAGGAGAGTTGTCCTGAATAATTCCATAGTTCTTAACCGTGAGACATAGGAACGAATGTCAAACCTGGAAGCTTAGGAAAGGGTCCTTAGACAAGGGGTGGCCTCGAAAGAAGTGGCAGAGGAATTTACTTGGATCCCTGACCCAAGTCTCACCAGGGCCAGGGAGAACATATACACTCACGCAATCGACCTCTCATGTGAGATGAAAGTGTTCCTTGGTCGGGCAATGCAGGAGTAGACTGAAATATCCAAGGCGGTGGAAGAGAAAATTAACAAGCTTATGGACAAGTTTGTCATCTATGTGGAATCAATCCACCATTGTCACTTTATCACCAGATTCTCCGCAATACGCCACGCTAAAGAAATGGGCCACCATGAGATGTACTCGTAAGTCGAAGGCTCCCCCAGCGTAAAAAAGGAGGTAGCTGGTGCTTCCTCTAGTTTTCCAATCGCCAGATTCACACAGGAAGGTAGCACTGAAGGGATGTCTATGAGCCTGGATGATGACCCGACAGAAAGAAATCCTTAATGGCTGCGACAAACTCCTTTTTTGAAATGTTACTCTCTCTGGCTCTTGGTTGTTGAAGAGCTCTTATCAGTAGGCATTGTATAGACAATAAATGATTTTGGGACATTTGTATTATCTTCATTGTCACCCCTCCCTTCGAACACATCAGCACGACTCCTTGTAATTTTCACAAGAAACTTAGAATTCTTTTTTTTACAAACTTCAATGTAAAACCGTTCCATCGAAAGCCAAGAGAAACTTTATTGTTGGCTCTTGTGTTGGAGAGTTTTTCTCGCACAATCCAAACTTTTGTAAATACAATTTTCATGTGGTAATATATTCTATCATATTCACAAAAAAAATTTAATAGAAATTAAATTTTTTTAAAATTTTACACAAATTATTTGCTAAAAAATTTTTGATTTGATTTCTCAACTCTTTCTAATCTCCAAATTAGATTAAATCTATACTAATTAAAATTATACATTTAAAAAAAAATCATAAAAATAAGCTCATCCATGCATCAAAGCCATAATAATAAAAAATAAATAAAAATAAAAAAATGGAAAGAAAAACAACTTACTTTCACCTCTATATCAACCAAGAGGTTACAAAGAATTTAAAAATGATAATAAGGTATTTGCAAATTGTATAGAGTTAATTGCCCTAAGAAATAGACCAATTTTTTTTTGGAAATTATTAGTTACATATTTCTTAGTCATAAGCATCTTTTCCATTAAGAAGAAAGAATAAAAATCAACTCCAAATTTTTTTTTGGAAATTATTAGTTACATATCTCTTAGTCATAAGCATCTTTTCCATTAAGAAGAAAGGATAAAAATCAACTCTTTAATGATCATATTTAAGAAATTAAAAACTTCGAAAGCATAAGAAGGAACTTTGCCGATTTGGAAAACATGAAAAAACAAACTCTTTCCCATTTATATGATCAATAAAAATTTAGTTAACTTTAGCAATTTTGAAAGAAATGAAATAATAAACTCTTTACTACTTATATACCTAACTTTAGCAATTTTGAAAGAAATGAAATAATAAACTCTTTACTACTTATATACCTAATAGGTGGTAACAAAGGAATTTTTATAATTAGATTATATTCATTGACAAGTACTTATAAATATAATAGGAAAACTTTTTTAAGGAAACTGGGAAAAAATAACCATTTCTTACAGATCCGTAGTTACAGCATCTTTGCGACTTTGAGAGAAATGATAAAAATCAGATCCCTCTTCCCTATATACCTACCACGTGGTATCCTTCCGAGGTATATATATATATATATATATATCAAAGTCAAGGGATAAAATCGCCACTGGTAATTACTATATTTTCTATAAAATGGAAAGTAATTGAAGTGATACAGTGCCCTCACCATCACATTCATGAGATCCTGAAAATTAAAACAGGACTGCCCTGAGATGAATGCATTTAATACAGGGAATGCTTTTCAACAACCAGAGCAGCCAAATGTTATCCGTAAGTTCGATTCCAATCAGCACATTTAGTTGTGTCTTACTTCTTGTCTTGCTATCTAATTTACAATATTTTTTTGTTATTTTTCTCGAGAAATTTGAAGCATTTATTTTGAAACTTTTATAAAAAAACTATATCCATGGCTATTTAGAGAAGCTAAAATATATATATATTTTTTAATCTTTATTTATTTAGAATATCCTCTTGTCCTCATCTTTTTACATCTTCCTTCAGTATATCCATTGACTGTTGAAAGATAATATGAACTGTTTGTCGGATCTTACTTCTTGTCCTCACATCTAATTCACAATATCAGATCGAACATCTATATATCTGGCCTCCTGCGCAGACCATCAAACGAAGTTACTCAGCATGCAATATTCCTTACTAGTTGTTCTAATCTGTTGGCCATCCCATTAGTTCCTCAGCTTACATGGCAGCAGCTCTTGCATTGGGATGGACAGTTCAGCCGCCGCCGCTGCCTCCTCCTTCACCATTTCCAAAGAAGTCTCTCGCCCAGTTTACAGTCATTAAGTGACCACCTCTTCTCGTTTCCCCGAACTGCCCCACACCCACCCAACGTCTTTACCTTACCAATATTGACGATCAATTGGGATTAAGGTTTCATGTCAACATACTTATGTTTTATCCACCACCCTGCAATTCCTCCATGAATGATCCAGTCCAAGTTATTGGAGAGGCTTTGGGAAAGCTTCTGGTTGATTACTATCCCTTTGCCGGAAGACTGATAAATGCAGATGATAAAGGCAAGCTTATAATGGACTGCACTGGTGAAGGGGTTCTTCTTGTAGAGGCCGAGACAGATATTTCCTTGGAAGACTTTGGAGATCTTTCTCCACCAATTCCTCGTGCTCTTGAGTTTATAAGCAACGTTCCAGGATCGAATACCATCACAAACTCTCCTCTACTTCTGTTTCAGGTTGGTCATCGTGGTTTTCAATTTATGAATCTAGATTTGGATTCATAACGCGTAGACCTTTTGTTCTTGTTCTGGTTTTGATGATGAATTTAAATTTGGGTTTGAAAAGTGTAGACTTTCTATTCTCAATGTGATTTTAAATCTAAACAATATATCATAAATCACATAAGCATAATGTCTAATAATTTCTCAATGTGATTTTAAATCTAAACAATATATCATAAATCACATAAGCATAATGTCTAATAATTCCACTTATTTCGTGGACTTGCTTTGTTTATTTTTATGTGCATCTTCGTTATACAGTCTAGTGTGTTGAGGACTATGTAGGATCCAATACGTTTGGTTTATTCTTTATGTACATCCTCTTTATATAGAATAATAGGATAGACTAAGGTTTTATCTTTCAATAGAATAGACTAGGGTTTTATTTTTTTGTTTGAAGAAATATAAACTGTTATTTGAAAAAATAGAAACTGAACTAATTTATAAAAAACGAATTGATTCTCTCCCTATGGTTATGTGTACTCATTAACATCATGTTTCTTTACCGAAACGCCGTTGTTATGATAGTAGATAACGTGAAATCACATGCCTAGTCTACTTAGTTATTGTTATTGATTCAATTACGTCACAAATATCTTGTGGTTTTTGCAACGCATGAATTGCGTTTCTTCGACAGGTGACGCGGCTACGATGCGGAGGCTTCGTACTTGGCTTGCGTTTTAACCATTCCGTTGCTGATGGCGTCGGAATCGCCCAATTTCTGAATTCTCTCGGCGATATAGCGCGAGGGGCAGAAAGCCCCACGGTGCCTGCAGTCTGGAATAGAGAAATCCTTCGACCCAGAGCCAAGCCTACAGCAAATTATCCGGGACTGCGTGATTACTATGATTTTGAATATAAATATCAAAAAAGAATAGTGCCAGTGACCGCTGCATCAGAGGAAATCATGAGCTTCAAATCGTTCTACTTTGGTTCGACAGAAATTGCAGCTTTGAAAAGACAGGTAGAAGGGGTCAGGTTTTGTACCACATTCCAAGTAATATCGGCCTGTTTGTGGCAGTCGAGAACAAAGGCTCTAAAAATCCCGGCGGACCAAGAATTGACATTAATGTTTCCATTAAACGCCCGTAATCGATTCCGACCGCCTCTTCCAAACGGCTACTACGGCAATGCACTTGCCTCCGCCTACGCTCAAACAAGAGCCCGGGATCTGACTGACCGCCCACTGTCTTACGCTGTGAAATTGATTAAGGAAGGCGATAGACGAGTGAGGGAAGAATATTTGCGATGTATGATTGATTTGGCGGAGTTGAAAGGGCGTCCACTCAGCCCCTCAGATGGTTCTTTCATCGTTTCAGACGTCTCCAAAGTTGCGCAAGCCGTAGCAGAGTCGGATTTCGGGTGGGGAAAAGCTGTGTATGCGTGTCCTGTTTATCCGGCAATGCCACACTTTGCATATTTAGCACCGGCCTCCATGAAAGACACTGAAGCGATCGTAGTTCCTATTTGTTTGCCGTCAACTGCCATGAAAATATTTGAAGAAAATTTGAATAAAACTATCAGCAACGGGCCACAGCGCTAGTGGTCTTGCGGTGCCTTCGAAGCTGACTAAGGTTTTGATGTATCCGCAGTGGGCGGGGGAATGAGGAGCCGCACTGTCTTACACCTAGTAGCATTGTATCACACTATTGGGAATCTCGTAGTGCAAATCCATTGCCATATCCTGATGGTTCTATTATTTTCCGCAGTAAATCTAGCTAGTGCGCATTGATACCTAGTGTACTCTCGATAGATATAATGCGCTGAAGTTGCCTGTCTCCATTGATACTTAGTATACTTTCGATAGATATAATGTATTGAAGTTGCATGTCTATAGAATTGTCGATATGCCTTTTTCATGAGAATCATAAGATAAAATTGTCTTCCCCTGCATCCCATTCTGGGAAATCCCACTGTTTTTCTCTTTGCTACGAAAATACTTCAGTGTAAAACGAATTTAGTAATGAGTTTTGAACTTCCACCTATAATGAAGCATGGTTTATATATATATATATATGTGAAATTTTTAAATATATATATATATTGAATATTTTAATAGTAACAATATATATATTAATTAAATAATTATATTCTATTATAAATTTATAGATAATAATTAATAATAAAATACTGAAATAAAAATTAACTAAATTATAATTTTTAATTATTTAATTAAGTATTGGGGTTTATTTCTTATGATTTTTCAATAGTCTATTTAGAGGTGAAGAAGTGGGATTGAAACTAGTGAAATAAATCACATAGTATCAATCATCACTTCTGGGGCTTGCAAGAAGTAGGATTGAAACTAGTGAAAGTGGAATTGAAACTAGTGAAATAAATCACATAGCATCAATCATCACTTGCCTGGCTTGGAAGAAGTGGGATTGAAACTAGTGAAATAAATCACATAGCATCAATCATCAGTTCTGTTCCGGGGCTTGCACTTAGTAACCAAGACTTCCCAGGTCACCTATCCCAAATCACATAGAGTCGTAACTAGGACTTCCCCGCAAAGTCACCCATCCCAAATCGCCTCTATCTCAAGCGTGCTTAATTGTGGAGTTTTCCCCACAATCAAGCCCACTTAGTTTGCTACTCCATTTGCTAAACATTAGCAAGTATTGTGCCTCATGAACCATTCAAGTAGAATTCCTTTCACTCTTTTTTAATTAATTATTATTATTAATTATAAAAATTAATATATAATTTAAGCATATTATATTCAAGAAAATATGGATCATGGAAATTTATTATAAACTTTGATACATAGTTATTAGTTTATCAATACAATATTTTTAAAAAAACCATAATTTATTTATATTAGACTTTTTATATATATTTTTTTTAATTAAGGGATTTAAATTAAAATGGAAAAAAATGACATAATTTCTTTGGAGATAAATCTCAATCTTTGATTTGTGTATATTACTAAGAACATTATAAAATATTCCATAGAAGTTAAATCCCTACCACCCACTTAATAATTATTGATAATTAAATTAAAATTGGGGAAGCCCAATTCCAAAATAGATAAGTGTATGTGCATAATTAAAAAATTGAATGTAAATGATATGAGAGAGAGAGAGAGAGAGAGAGAGATCCAGTTATGGTTCATTGGGTTGACCTAGAAGGATCAAATCTCTTGTGGTGCAGATCTTTTTTAGATTGCAAAATTTAATAAGATTGCAAAATTTAAAAAAAAATTGCACCATGAGAGATTTGACCCCTCTTAGTACTTGATAAATCTAAGGTATATATATATATATATATAATGCTTTTATATATATATATATATATTTATATAAATTGCTTTTTAATATGGATTCAACTTCTTGAAAAATTTTCTTGGATAGTAAGATTGTATAATTTACATAGTTTAAACTTTAAAATTACAACAATTTTTTGCTAAACTTCACAAATATCACAAAACTATGATTAAATTAAGAAACAAAAACCTCTTCTTGTAATTTTTATAATTGTCTGTATTGTGAAACATCCATTAAACTGGGAAATCTTATTTTAGTATAGATTCAACTTCTTGAAAATTACAATATTTTTTTTTGCTAAATTTCAAACAAAGACTCTGACACTCATTTAAAAAATAAGAATCTCTTGCCATTTTTATAATGGTCGGTGTTGTGAAACATCCATTAAACTGAGAAATCTAAGACTCTTTTTCAATTCTACTAAAATTCACACGGTATCAATTACCACACACATCCAAAAATAAAGCTCTTTTTGATAACCACACACTCAAAATAGAGAATTGAAGAGTGTCCTTTCTCAAATTCAAACTATCCTCAATAAAATATAATACGACATTCCCCTCTCCAAACCCCAAACATGCACGCATATATTTTACTAAACAAATTATCATTTAACTGAACTCTGGTGATATTAATGGTCGACAACCAAGTTGAAGTTAAACGAGAGTCAAACGCATCTGCATAATGGTCGTTTGTCATAGAAATCATAGTAAGGAGAGTAGATAAAATCATATCTGAGAATGGCACCATTAAATAAGAGATAGGAGAAGGTCAAGAGTGAATCCACCTCTTAGAGTACTTGGTTGACCTCAAAAAGAAAACTGACTACTTATACAGACAATATCAAAACCAATTAAAAGGATATTGAATAGGCGTTGTAGAAATAACCTAATTTAGTAAATAATGCTTATAAATATAATAATAAAAATATAATAATAAAAGACAAAATATTTTAATATTTATTAGTAAAAAAATGATTTTTTTTTAATCTATTAATAAATGGAGTGGTTTATAATGTTATTTTTAGAGTTTCCAATGCAAGAATCCGTAGAAAAATGAAATTTTGATTTGTATTATTTAAAATAATTTTTTGACTGTATATAAGTATTTAAAAACATTAAAAATCCCAGGGCACTTCTATTGTGCAGGATTTACTCATCAATCTTGTGATTTCAATGAATTCCATTGAGATTTTAAAAAAATTAAACCAAAAACATAGACCAGAAATCCACCAAAAAAGCTTTAAAAAATCACACTAAACACAACTCTTTAATAGTCTCTTCACATATTCTAGGGTAAAATGCAATTTCATACTACCTTGTGACTTACTAAATAAAACTAAAATGCAAAGTGATAATAACACAAAGATTTTTCAATATTCTAAATTGGTTTTCACGTACAAATTCAATTTGGAAATACAAAATACATAGTCAATGCTCATAGGCCTAATTAGTTTGCAAAATGCATATTAACATATAAATTTAATACTTAGAAAAATTGCTTCACAAAAATTGATTTGCAGTAACGATAATGAGACAAAGGTTTAACATCGAGTAGCCGAAGCAATTTCCCATTGCAAAATAGATTTCCAGGAAGAAGATTAATCGACATAATCAATGTCCATTATCTAAATTGATTTGCAGCACGTGATTCATTTGCAATAAGACAGAACTAAAAATTGTTGGTCACAGATAAGCAGCAAATAAGCATAACCAAAAACTCTTGATCACTTAGAAATTGGCCAGAGAATATGGGATATGATTTTCTTCCCAAAGTTGTACTGCAAAAATATTTTTTTTATGGAAATTAATACCCTTTTTACGATGCTTTTTTCTTTAAACAATACGCAGTGATAACTTTAATGCATTTTTTTACAAATTTTATTAAGAAAAATGAAAATTTTCACCATTTTTTCTAAAAATTAATATAAATAATCGAAAATTTTGTAATCCCACGTGGTTGATTTTTGGAAATCTTTCCAACCATCCAAGTTAAAATTTGCATTGAAGCTATATAGGATTTACATGTAATATTATTATAACCTTCATTTCCTATAGCTCTAAACATAATGAAAGTTCTATATATTCTAGCATTGAAGATAGAATATTTATCTATGAAATATTATATAAGAGTCAACTTATTTCAATAGGGTGATTTTGTTTTGAACCTTAGGTTGTATTACACTATCTTTATTCTTTAAGCTACTCCCTACTCAAGGTCTTTAGAGATCTAATTGTTATCCTTCATGGCTCTTCCAACACATACTATCATACTCCTTACTCATCACCGCAAATGCCTTTGAACATGTTGTTCTAGTGGACGTCGATGAGAATGAATGAAGGGGACAGGAATTAGGATTGAACCCCATCGAGATGGTCTAGGTTCGCTGATTTACATGTAATGAGGATTTGGAGCTTTGACTTCGAGCCCAACACTTTGTATTGAGAATGGTTCCCAATGGATAGTTAAACCAGCAAAGGCTCGATCAATTGTGATAGTGCATGCGTAGGAGGGCAGCATGACTTAAAATCTGAACTAGTCAACAATTCGTGTAGTAAGTTGACCGAGGAAGCTATGACTGTCTTGTCAGCCTGCAAATGGAAGGATGTCCTTGGCAATGAGGTAGTATGAATAAGTGTGTTAGGAACGTGAACGCCAAAATTGTGTAACAAACGGTTGACTGTGTTCTACAGGACGTATCAACTTTCAATTCATCCACATACATCAACGTCAATACTACCCTAGTGATTGTGGATTTCACTGACATCCTCCTCTGATTAATTGCTAACAGGAAGTGTTAGATAGGAACTATTTAAAAAAATGTCGTAGACTACAAGTAGCATAGACAAAGTTTTTCACGTCATGGGCAGTTTGAGTATGTTTCATGAAATGTTCAAGAAGATTGCAAATGTTACCTGTTAGTTGCAGGAACATGTCTCCTTGTGGCAAGTTTTGAGGTTGACTTGCTATCTTGACTTGGCTCAAAGTTGCAGAGTATGTCGCCGAGTGTTTGATACTTTTTAGTTGTTTGAAGAAAATTTTAAACATCTATGTGTTTCACAATCTGAAATACTATGGCAGCCAGGATAGTTGGAAATAATTAATTCCTACTTGTCTATGGTTGTAATTCCCCATTTGAGGAGTTTGTTCCTATATAATAGGAATTTAGTTTCTCCTAGTTTAGTGTGTGGTTGAGAGAATCTCTCAACCACACTAGTGTACGTCCAAGATAGAATTCCTATCTTGAGACCATTGATTGTATAAATATGTGTGTAATTCCCTCATTCATGAATAATAGAAAATATAGTGATTGTGCTAATTTTATCTAATAAAAGTAGCACAATCAATATATTTTCTATTATTCATGAATGAGGGAATTACACACATATTTATACAATCAATGGTCTCAAGATAGGAATTCTATCTTGGATGTACACTAGTGTGGTTGAGAGATTCTCTCAACCACACACTAGAACTAGGAGAAACTAAATTCCTCCTATTATATAGGAACAAACTCCTCAAATGGGGAATTACAACCATAGACAAGTAGGAATTAATTATTTCCAACTCCCCACCTTAATGACTACTTGTCATGATAGTCAAATCCACCACCATCAGTCGAATTGCATGTACAAAACCTCCAAAAACACAATCTGCCACCCTTGGACATATCCACAACTTCTCTAATCTCGTGGATCCTCTTGAAGGTGATTTGGCATGATCCTAAACGTAAAACCCATGCCTATTGGCGTGATTAATGGCCTAACAGATGCGCCAGTTGGCCTTCCCGGCGTTGTTGTTAGCGCGAAAAACGCCAATCCCCTTCTACTCAGAAAAAAACATCTGAGTCTGAGCCAGGTGTTCTGCAGTCCACCTGCTCCTACGAGCACAAAGCTCCCGTGTACACATAGCCACAAAGGGACCTCAAGCCACCTAGGCGATTCAGCCACAAAGGCAATCTGCCACCACCGGGCAAGTCCGATTTACCACCACTGGGAAAATCCGCCAACTTCAAAATGCCACCACCGGGCAAGTCCGATTTACCACCACCGAGAAAATCCGCCAACTTTAATATGCCACCACCGGGTAAAACACCGATATGCTTCCACCGAGCAGATCACAGAGCTCTGATTCGCCACCACCGGGCAAGTCCGATCACAGAACCCCAATTCGCCACCACCGGGCAAATCAAATCTGCTGCCACCGAGCAGAAATCTCCACGTACCACCACCGGGCAACTCCTGTAGCCACTAAGGCTCTATAGATGGTTTCTGGCTCACCACCAACCATCACATTGCAGTGACAAAAGATGGTTTCAGGCTGACCATAAACCATTACAAAGTGGTTTTGAGATCACCATGAACTTTCAAATGCCTTTACAAGGATTACATTTCATTCTACATTTTGGAGTTTCTGGTACATACAATGACTATTACAACATGCTAGGGAGTCTATTCCACAAACCACACTAACTCAAACACATATCTAGTTTGTTGTCCACCATAACCGTTGTTGCTGCTCCTTTATCACCTCTGTGAGAGGTCCACTAATAAAGAAACCAGAACATAGGCACTCACAACCCCACGAAGAGAACACAATTTTCCCTTCAAGAACAGTTCTCAAGCATACTGCCTTATTCTTGCTAACAATCTGCAACAAGATCTCGATCATCCTCCAATCTTTGATGTAGCTCCAATTGATGTCGTTTTCACTGTCATGTGTTCACCATTCCTTGCAAATTCTCTTAGTGTTGGAATGACTAGTTCCAACACACATTCAGAATTGTGATAATAGTTGGTCATACCAAAGTCACTTCAATAATAAAACATAAAATACCATGACATGAAATACTTAGTATGACATCAATAGCATTTACTTCATGGCCAAATAGTAAGAGTAGAAACCAGGTCACCCTTGCTAGAGGACAAACTGAGAGCCAAAAAAAAAAAAATGGGCTAACACACCCCAATCACCCAAAACGAAATGTGGTAAGAACTTTGCAGTTCCAGACATCCGGAGCGATGAAAGGCATTATAAAAATCACGGTCTCCAGAAATAAGCATACAGTTTGCTGATGCAGGATTGTCCGCTGCCCATAACAACATTCTGTTTTTGGAACATCATTTGAAATATTAGAATTACCCTTTTTCTCTGTTTGTTCAGAGTCCTGCAGAGAAGTTTGCAGAGAATTCTGAAAGAGTTTTCCCACCAGCAATTAGCCAATAAAATCCAACAATCCACCAAAAAAAAAAAATGAAAACATTGTGTTCACAGATTCCAGTCGCTTTGCTATACTATTGCATTTTTTGTCTCCTGGCAGCTTGTCTCTGCCTCTCGAGGCACCCCACCACCTTGGGAATTGACCTCTCATAGAAATTCAGTTCCCGGGGGTCACGCTGAAGAAGGCGGAGCTCCGTGTGAGAGGTGAGAGGCACGATCGGTTGGATTCCTCGAAGGCAACAGAGAGTCCACAGGTTTCTACACTTTTGTATAATAACGGTAAGAGCAGCATCATTCAAAGGTGCAAAATTATTATAATACACCGATTCTTTTAGGTTCATGTTTGCAGCAGCAATGCTTGCTACAAAATATTGATGATCGCATTGATCCATCTCTATTCGCAACGTAATCAGAGTTGATAACCCCGATAACTCCCTCAAGTCCCCAGGTCGGAATTTCAAAGAGAATTCCTGCAGTTGGACGCAGTGGGTAGCCAGGGACTTAAGACCAGAGGTAATATCGACGGAATAATCAGGTTCCAATGCTAATTTCAGAAGCCTCGGACAACTCTCTCCTATTTTCGACAAACCAGGCGAAGTGAATCAGAAAAATACCCTTTAAACGGGTTTCGCCCTCAACGTACCGAAGCTTCCCATCAGGAGCGTGCCACCAAGAGAGCTCTTTCCCTCACTCTGAGCTCCTCCTCTGCCATAGTCCACCGCTCAGCCAACAACCTCCACCTTCCATTACCACGATTACAGTGTCACGAGAAACACCACCACTGGCACGGGAACTGATCTACAGGTCCTCGACCTACCACGGTCAGTCCACGCTTCTTCTCGCAAAAACTATCACCAGATCGGCCTCAGTCAATCTTGACAGAAGAGAAGAGGTAGTGAACAAAGTAGAATGATGTCAAAAAGCCAATGGTACCAGTGGCAAGCATTATTGCAATCACCATTATCAACGAGTACCCAAGATAAAGCACTGCAGAAACGGGGCCACTCAAGCTGCGAAGATCAAAAACCATATAGTTGATTGCATATAGGAAAACATAGAGAGCAACTGAGCCAGATGCAAAGAATGACTTCCACCACCACTGCCAATCCTCCATACAAAGGTGCATGTATGTAAGAACCACAGAGACCTCAGCACAGACAATAACAAGCACCACCTCATAAGTGAAAGAGATCTGTTCATGCTCCTTAATCACCTGCTGCATTTCCTGCTCGCATTGAACAGTAGGGATTGTATCATACATCTTATTCTTCGAGATCGCAGCCAAATCTCGCTTAACAGTGCATGGAACAACCTCGAATCCAACAACTTCAAAACCAGATTTTTTTTGCTTGGCACTCTCCTACGCTGGAACAACCCCCATTCCTTCATCCCCGGCACCAATCAGGAGATTCCACGTTAGCTCCTTTCACTCCAAGCATATTCAGGCAAGCAGCTTGTGAAGCCAACTGTGTCCCGCCTCCTACTGTTCCCACCTCAATACAAGGCATTGTGACTGAAACATGTAGATCCTTGCCAGATGCCTTCATCATTGTAAAGATAAAAGTAGCAATTCAACGTCGGCACAATTCAACCATGGTGCACTTGCAGAATTGAACGTGAGACCGATCGGAAACAATCTTGGACGGGGCTGAAAAATTCTCTACGCGCAGATCATTCTCGCTTTGATCTGTGGATCGATTTCTTTAGCTAAAACGCATTTGATGGTCTCTACCAGTCGGAAGCCTTCATTACTCTCTCCTCTCCACGCTACGCCCTCTATATTGTTCACAGTGAGGCAGCGATCTCTGGTATCTCCATCGACCCACGATGATGGACAAACAAAAGTAGTTTATTTCTCTCAGCCCAGGAGGGGCCAGGCCCTCACAGGCTCTGATACCAAGATAAAAGTAGCACAATCAATATATTTTCTATTATTCATGAATGAGGGAATTACACACATATTTATACAATCAATGGTCTCAAGATAGGAATTCTATCTTGGACGTACACTAGTGTGGTTGAGAGATTCTCTCAACCACACACTAAACTAGGAGAAACTAAATTCCTATTATATAGGAACAAACTCCTCAAATGGGGAATTACAACCATAGACAAGTAGGAATTAATTATTTCCAACTAGGATTACAAGCTGGGTTCGTGGTGAAGCGCTTCCATACAAAGCCTTCACTTAATGCTTGTATGGAAATGGTCTAATGGCATTACTACTGGACAACTGACGTAGTGCTTTTAGCGAAATAAGGAACATGGTAATAATTTCACTCATGGTAACCCAAATATTATAGGTTGATTTTCCAGAGTTACGGCTGTGCATTGCCTTTTTTTTATTATTATAAGCACTCCATAGTAACAACTTTGGATTTAATTTCTACACTTTATATTGAAATTCTCAAGTCTAAGTATTGTATTTCATACACCATGGTGGATAGCTATAGTAACATTGTTGGGGTAAGAAACACTGTAAAGTTATATTGGAACAAATACTTTTGCAAATGTGGTTACATAACATAGAACCTTGAAGTATTTTGGTGGAATAGAGAGTAATGCAAAGGAACGACAACAATTAGCATGTTGATTATTTTCAATAAGTAGAAATATTTAACCATAAAATTGTGGAGTAGAGAGTAATGCAAAGAAACGATAACAATTAACATGTTGATTATTTTCAATAAGTAGAAATGGCTCACCATAAATTGGTTACTATTGTGCGTACTTATTGAGTGTTGGGACTTATGTGAAGATTATTTTTTTATAAATTCATTATATGTTATGGAAGTTTCTCCAAAAATTAAGTTATTTTTGAATGCTCGTGTGAAGGCACAATGACTCTATACCATGATTTAAAATTGGTTTAAGATACTTACACATGATAAACCTAGTTTTTTATGTTCATAATAAAGCTGGAGGAATGAACAAATTTGCAATAATTGTAAAGTATGGTTATTGCATTGAAAGTTTGGATGATGGGTTTTAGTGGTCATCATGTCTTATAAATATGAAGACAAGTGTTGAAAGGAGTAATGGTGGATAGGAAAGTTGAATCCTATGTTTAATTACTTGCCCATAGGTCTCTTCTTCCATACTATCATCATAATACTTTGCTCATATTAAAATTAAATTATGATTTGCATGATTGCTATGTGTAGTCTATTCAAGGAAATATATTAATAGAATGAACTTTATACTTATAAGAGATCTTAAGAGAAGAAATTTTGAACTCTTATGAGGTTATTGGCATACATAAATAGATAAAATGACAAGTGCCTTTTCCATATATCATGTTCAACATGAGGAAAAATCAAAGATAAAAAATATGGAAGGAGTCTATATAAATCACAAGAAATAATTTCATGAGATTCTATTAACATTAGCATAAATTCATGGTTAATTAATTGGTTTCCATCCTAGGACAAAGTCTAAATGTTTTCTTTAATTGTGTCTATTCATGAAGTTCCCATAAAATATTGTTAAGCTCATGAAAGACAGGAATCTGTATGTGGTATGAGACTATGTATTTTTAAAATTGTCTTTCAATTTAATATTTTTGTGTTAATTGGTGCATCTACATGTAATGATGTATTTCATTTTGGATGTGGTTTTACCTCTAGTTAAACCATTTGGGAAAATGCTCCAAATATACACTGTTGAAGGGAACTAAAACTTACCGGGTCATTATTCAAGTATTCAATAGAAGCATGCATATTTAATTTGATATGCATAGTTTGAAACTCACAGGTTTCGTTTTGCGTAAATCAATATCCTAATAATTGTAACTGAGATATGCAAGAGGCACAAGTTATATTTCCAATATAGACTAAACTAGGGCCGGATTTTCCAAGTGTATGCACACATGTAATACAAGTCATTGTATACATGTTGAAGAAGACATCATAGATGAATAATTTTATGACCTTCATAATTAGGTCAATGGAACTCGCACCCAAAAGTACATCTAAACTATAAATACATGATGGGAGTGTAAAAGAAACTCCTAGTGCTTCTCCATTAATTGTATTAAGACAATATTAAATACAATCTCAAGGCCACATTCTCAAGTTCTCTTTATAATGTGTCAATTATTGCAACTCAATATATGCAACCTCAAACTTCACAACCTGTAGGTGCATATCAATCCAGATATACGTGGGTTTCTCACAAATAGGGACCTTTCAAAATCTATAGCAAGAAAAAGATGCTTCTAGTAGGATGATTGTAGATCTTATGAATGCACTTCTTGTGGAATTGATAAGATTAAAATGATCTATCTGCTTCTACTATATATAAACAAAGTATACATGCTTTATGAAAACAGAAATGACAAACAAATTAGATATGGTGGTGTTGGTTGCACTTGAAGTAGAAATAGAGGAATTCAGAGCAACCTAATGACTAACAAGAGTTATACATTAGATTCAGAGTATGAATCGTTCGAATTAATTAACAAATTTTTGGTAAACCAAAAGCTTGTTTCACATTAATACAACTTATGATGATCTAAAAATCTTATGCTAGTAGTAAAATAATACATGCATCAAGTAAAATGTCTTGGTGATGAAGAGAGAGAGGATAACAAAACATGCAACAACTCGTTGCTAAATTAATAGGATGATTCCCCCATATTAATGGTTAAGTGCTCCTAGTAATCGAGATTGTTGTGTACAAAGATAATTGGTATCTAGAAATGCATTCAAATTAATTCACAATCATACAATCTGGGATGCATATTCTATACCACTATTTCCTACCAAGCAATATTGGAGAAATCTATGTCAGTTTGCATTGATAGTGTTGTTTGGTTTTGAATATGGAAACATAACAATTGTTGCATAAATGACTTGGAAATTCATGTTAATGAATTTGATAATTGGTAAATGATTTATATTCTCTTGTCTTCCGAGAATGATTTAATGTTTAAGCTGAAGTGTCAACATGTAAATGACCTATGTTCACAGGTTGGTTCACATAGTGCCTAAAAACTTAGAGGGTGTCGAATTGAGAACATTGAAACTTCACTTATAGCTCATGTATATATGTATGTACATGCATACTTATTGTTTGCTGTCAACTGCCATGAAAATATTTGAAGAAAATTTGAATAAAACCATCAGCAACGGGCCACAGCGCTAGTGGTCTTGCGGTGCCTTCGAAGCTGACTAAGGTTTTGATGTATCCGCAGTGGGCGGGGGAATGAGGAGCCGCACTGTCTTACACCTAGTAGCATTGTATCACACTATTGGGAATCTCGTAGTGCAAATCCATTGCCATATCCTGATGGTTCTATTATTTTCCGCAGTAAATCTAGCTAGTGCGCATTGATACCTAGTGTACTCTCGATAGATATAATGCGTTGAAGTTGCCTGTCTACATTGATACTTAGTATACTTTCGATAGATATAATGTATTGAAGTTGCATGTCTATAGAATTGTCGATATGCCTTTTTCATGAGAATCATAAAATAAAATTGTCTTCCCCTGCATCCCATTCTGGGAAATCCCACTGTTTTTCTCTTTGCTACGAAAATACTTCAGTGTAAAACGAATTTAGTAATGAGTTTTGAACTTCCACCTATAATGAAGCATGGGTTATATATATATATATGAATATTTTTAAGAGTAACAATAATATAGTAATCAAATAAAATTTTAAAAAATAGAAAGAATATATTGAATACAACTGTATTAATTTACATTAAATGATTATAATAATAAATATTATTAAAATTAAAATTAAATTATATTATGTTATTATTATTTTTATATAAATTAATATTTTAATTTAAAATATAATTATATTCATATTTATGGATTATGAAAATTTATTTATATTTTGTTATGAAGATTTTTAATTTGAAAATAAACTTTGAGACAATGCTATATTTGAAAAAACATAATTTACTTATTTACATATATATATTTAAAATGGAAAAAGTGACATAATTGCTTTAGAGATCTCAACCTTTGATTTGTGTATATTACTAAAAATATTCGAAGATATTCTCTAGAAGTCAAATCCCTACCAACCACCTAATAATTATTGATAATTAAATTAAAATGTGAAA
>APFE030241493.1:177793-217564 GCA_000404065.3 Pinus taeda
TAAATTGTATTTTAGTATGGATTCAACCTCTTGAAAATCTTCTTGAACATTTGGATTGTATAACCTACATAGTTTAAACTTACAATTACAAAAAAGTTTTGCTCGATTTCAAACAAAGACCACAAGATTATGATTCAATTAAAAAGCAAGAACCTCTTCTTGCAATTTTTATAATTTCCCTTGTTGTGAGACATCCATTACGCTGGGAAATATTATTTTAATATGGATTCAACCTCTTGAAAATTTCCTTGGACATTTGGATTGTATAACCTACATAGCTTAAACTTACAATTACAACAATCTTTTCTTAAATTTCAAACAAACATCATCATATTATGATTCAATTAAAAGGAAAGAACTACTTCATGCAATTGTTATAATTGTTCGTCTTGTGAAACATCCATTATATTAAGAAACCTTAAGGGTTCTTTTCCAACTCTAAAATGCATTGTATCAATTTCCACCAACATCCAAAAAATCTCCTCCTAATAATCAGACTCAATAAAGCACATTGCCACGAACATCTGGAAAAAATCCTCCTAATAATTACACTCAATAAAGCACATTGCGAGACAAATTCTTTATAAATCCAATAGAGAATTGAAAAGTATCCTTTCTAAAATTCAATTTATCCTCAATAAAATATAATACAACATTCCCCTCTCCAAACCACAAACATGCAAGAATATATTTTACTAAACAAATAATCCCCTTAGTGAACTTTGTTGATATCAAAGCTCGACAAGCAAGTTGATTTTATGCATCTATTTTTTCTATTTCCTATACTGTTCATCTTGCTCTCATAAACTAAGTGTTTTCCTTAAAGGTAAACGAGTTGGTTGGCTAGGACCTAACCAACGCAGCTCGTTCTACCATCGTTATTATATTGTGTATTAAGTACAGGAAGTGAGTGGTGTGAATGTTGCTTATGAATGATGTGTGTGAGTGATTGAATGGGCTCTTGCGTTTTCTTTTCATTTGTAGTAGTATTCTCAGATCTGAGGTTTTGTGTGTTGAACTGTGTTTCTATATTTTACATTGAAAGCATTTCTTTATGTTCATTTTTTAAAGTACAACAAGCATTAAGGTCTGGGAAGTTCTCCTTTAAATCACTTTTCAGCTACAGACAAAGGGTTTGCAGGATTCCATTTGTTTTGACCTTGCTTAATGATTAACATAAATCTTGTTTAGAATTCGTTTATTTGGTGTAAGAAGGGAAGAACCCCTCGTCCTGATAAATTCATATTGTGACTGTGTAAGGGAATTAATTTCTTAATGGAAATTGTCAGATCTAAATTGTATTCTTGACTTAGTTAATCACTTGTCTATTTAAAGTACTTAAGTACAGAAATCAAATATCCTTATCATTCAGATCAAAAATTATAAGTTAAACCTTTCTATCTGAACCAATTTCCTTTATAGATATAAGGGTTCACTTGAGACACGATGTTAAATATTTCAGAGGGGTAATATAAGCAAAACATATTTGTAAGGTGATTTCTTTATTCAAGCACATGAGTTCGACATTTACACTGAGGTTTGATAAAATTTCGATTTGATTTTGCAATTTATATTTTGAAGGAGCATGTGATGGTTTGGGAGTTTTTATCTTAGTTTGAATCGTAGTTTCCTTTTGACAACTTTTGATTTCAGGCTTGATATCACAATGTTTTTGAATTAAAACAAAATTGCAATAAGATGAGAACTCCAAACCCTTTCCTACTTGTCATTTGTGAACCATCTCTCCCAATAAATACAACTTCTCTAGCAGCCCATATGCTTCCAATTCTAGACCTCCACAATCAGTTGTCACTGACAGTTACATAAAATACAAACACGGTGGTTTAATTAAAGTAGAAGGCATCTAAGGGTATTACCCATCATTTTTTTCTCACATGAGCTACATCATCCCACCTACCTATAGCAGCATATATATTTGCTAATAGTATTTAAGTTCATGCATCTTCCCCCTCCAACTCAAGAAGACGCTCCTCTATGCATTTTTCTATGTCTGTGTTACCATGGATCCTGCAGACACCAATCAAGGCTCCCCAAGAAGCCTCATTGGCTTTAAATGACATTTTGTTTATCAAGTTCTTAGTCTCGTCCAGGTATCCTACACGACCTAGTAAATCAACCACACATGTATATTGCTATATTGTGGTCGTAATGCCATGCTTTTTTTCATGAAATAAAAATACAAATGACCTTCATCCACTAGCCCTGAATGGCTACATGTAGTGATCATGCCAACAAATGTGATTTCAATTTGGGGTAATTCCTACCATTATCATATCTTGGAAAATTTTGAGGGCTTCCTTGCCTTGTCCACATTGGGCATATCCTATAAGCATACTATACCATGCAAATACAATTTTTAAAGGCATTTTGTCAAGAATTTGGTGTCCATCATCTAAATTCCCACATTTTCTAAACATGCCAACAAGGGCGTTTCCAATAACAAAAACCAAGTCAAACCTAGTCTTAATAATGTGGGCATGGATCTTCTTTCCCTGTTCCAGAGTTGTACTGCTAGCGTAGGCCTTGACAATGCTGCCAAAGGTGAAGTCATTTGGCTTAAAAACACTCCCTCAGTGCAACTTAGTTACTTTATGCGTAACAAAAAAAATTCTCAATTGCTTAAGGGAAATGCAGCTAACAGTTGTATAAAATAATTAGAAAACTATATAAAAAATTAAATATATTTTTTATTTTATTTTTACAACTAAAATCAAAGAATAAAGCCAAATGCCACGAACCACAATGAAAAGTTTGAAAACAATATCTTATTACCATAAAATCTTGTGCAGTATAGAAAACTATAGGATATTCCAATTTCCCATTAAGAGTTGAGCTAGTCTTTCACTTGGATATAGTATTGAGAAGAACCATATCAAAACTATCGTTCTTATCATTACCAATACAATACTCCAATAGTAATTGACACCATGATTTAGAGGCCTCTATTTCCATGACATGATCATTTGCTACTTTCAAGCCTTCTTCTTCACGATTAATGACTTCAAGGTTATTTTGACGAGACTATACTTATCATTATTATAATTTTTGACATCTGAAGTTACTGTTCTACAATGTTCGACGACCCTTTTCTTCAAGGGTGTAGTGTGAGATATACAATTATCTTTACCTTTGGCATGCTCTTCTTTATAATCAGAGTAAGAAAGCATACCCCTCTTTTAAGGGTTTCTGAATGTTTGGCTTGATTTCACCCATTTCGATCTTCTTTCTCAAATGACTATTCCAGTAGTTCTTTATTTCATTGTCTGTTCTACCTAGAATTCATGTTGCTATCAACCACCACCTGCACATTACCATGATATTAATAGTCCAGTGTCTACTACTATATCTAATAATATTATATATATATATATATATATATACTATATATATATATATATATATATATATATATATATATATATATTATATAATATATATATATATAATATATATATATATATATAATATATATATATATATATATATATATATATATATAATATATATGTTCCACTTAAAATTTCTAAGGCCATGAAATCCATATTCTAATTTTATATTGCATGTATGAAATGAAAAACAAATTAGTCTAGGCTACTCAAAGATTAATATGGATATTTTTATGGTGATTGTAGATTTCCAAACTATTTTGAAAACATGAGGGATATGAACTAAGTTAACTGTATGGATATGGATATGAAGGAAACTAACCTTTTAACTTCACTCATTCTATCAAATTTCTAAAAGAATCCCAAATCTACAATAAAATTATTCCTATTAAAATATGATAAATGTTCCAGAGAGATAATTGTGAATTCACTTATCGATTGCTAAGGAGACGATGTAATCTGATGAGGAGTTCCTTTTCTTCTCGATAAATATTTCCATGTTTAATATATGGACGAAGATAAATACAACTTCTCTAGCAACCCATATGCTTACAATTATAGATGTCCACAATTAGGTGTCACTGACAATTGCATAAAATACAAACATGATGATCTGATTAAAGCAAAAGGCATCTAATGGTATTACCCACCATTTTTGTCAGAATTGGTGTACTCGGAAAATGAGACGTATTTCATTGCCTCTATAATTGAACACACATTTCTTTTAGCTAACTTTTCCATTTCCATATCAATAAACAACAATAAGATAGCCAAAAACGCAAAGTTTCTTCCATCTACCATGTCTTCCCTATCACAATATATAAGGTATACTTGACAAATGAATAGACGGTCTAGTAGATAACTTTTTGGCAGGTCACCCATTAAGGCTATCAATTTAAAAATGGTTTAGTAAAAACAACGATTCTAAGTTTTTATTATGGAGATTTCATCAGTTTTCTTACATGAGCTACATCTTCCCACCTACATGCATCAACATATATATTTGTCAATAGTATATAAGTTCCTGCATCTTACACTTCCAACCCAAGAAGACTCTCCTCTACACATTTTTCTATGTCTGCATTACCATGGATCCTGTAGGCACCAATCAAGGCTCCCCAAGCATCCTCATTAGTTTTAATTGTCATTTTGTTTATCAAGTTCTCAACCTCGTCCAGGTATCTTGCACGACCTAGTAGATCAACCACGCATGTTTAGTTCTCTATTGTGGGCATAACACCATGCTTTACCTTCATTAAATCATAGTACAAATGACCTTCATCCACTAGCTTTGAATGACTGCATGCAGTGAGCACGCCAACAAATGTAATTTCAATTTGGGGTAATTCCTCTCATTATCATCTCTTGGAAAAGTTTGAGGGCTTCCTTTCCTTTTTCATATTGGTCATATGCTATAATCATACTAGAGCACAAAAATAAAGTTTCTAGAGGAATTTTGTTAAACATTTGGCATCCATCATCTACATTCCCACATTCTCTATACATGCCAATAAGGGTGTTTCTAACAACAAAATCCAGCTCAAACCCACTCTTAATAATGTGGGCATGGATCTTCTTTCCCTATTCTAGAGCTATACTACCAGTGTAGGCCTTGATAATGTTGCCAAAGGTGAAGTTATTTGGCTTAAAATCACTCTCCTTCATTTCGAAAAAAAGATTTAGGGCCTCATGGAATTACCCGTTTTGTGCATATCCTAAAATTACAGAACTCCATGTAACTTCGTCTCTCTTAGGCATTGCATTAAATAGTTTCAGAGCTTCTTCATTACACCCATGTTGAGCATAACCACCCATCATTGCATTCTATGCAATTGCACAACATCTCTTCACCATTATGCACAACATCGTTTTCTATGGAAACAATGATACTCATGCAAAACCCAAATTCCACAGTATGAATTTGAGCAATACAAAAGCCACAACATAGTTTTGATGTTGCTATTACCAATGCCCTAAAAAATGTATACATTATTTGGCATTAACTACAGTTTTCGATTTAGTATTTAAACACTAGGCATTGATGATTGTAATTGTTACTAAGTTTGAATATATCTTTGTTTAGAGTTATGACAAACCTTATTGATCAGCTGGTTTGACTGTGGTTATGGAAAAACCAAGATAGGAACAAAAAGGTGCAGGCTTCCCCAGGAAGAATATGTAAACATATGGGAGTATTCAATAGCACAAATGAATTCTAGTGTGAACTTCAAAGCTTGGAGTATTCAATAGCACATATGAAGTCCAACGTGAATTCCAAAGTTCCAAATCCCTTGACAATAATTATTTATACAAAATCAAATAATGCGCAAACACTCTGCTATCACATAACAATAGAAAATAAAATGTGGCATCACATAAGAATAAGGTTCTACTACTATCAACATTCTTGGGTAGGTAACGAAGGCACACTATGCTATCACATAACAGTAGAAAATAAAATATGGCATCACATAAGAATAAGGTTTTGTTGTTTCTGACATTCCTGACTAGGTAACAAAGGCGACTGCCACCGTGCTGTGTCCATTCAGGTAGTGATGGCATCTCTTCTCCACATTCTTGTTCATATGACACCTCTTCCGATGATGGAAATAATACAAAGAATGACCAAATTTACACAAAATAAAGGGGAAGCTTTGAGGAAATGGGTGGGGTCTATGGGGTTTTAGGCTCATAGTTCAGGCCGTTAGGTTTCATGCGCTTGACAATTGAAGTAGTTGCGAGTGGTGAGAGCTAATGGTTAAAATTCTTTGAATAATCTAACAAGTGATCAAATAGTGCTAAAGGTTATAGTGTGGCATCCCATGGGGGTTCTTTTCAGAGGGAAATGCCTTATGACATAATTAATAAACATATAGAAACTTAATAAATTTAATTAACATATTATTAGAAATAAAAATATCTCTATTTATGAATATATATAAATAGTGATAGTAAATAAAAAAATCATTTTTCAATATATTAACTAATGATTTATAATAATAGCCATTATATTTCATAAATTAATATTTAATTCAATTAATAAATATATGAAAACTTAATATTTATAATAAAATCTTTTTCTATGATATAGAGAGAATTAATGCCATATATATCACATTAAAAAATAAAATTTAAAAAGAAAAATAAAATATTAAAAAAATGAAACACATATATATAATTATATGTATAAAGAAGTTTATATATATATATATATATAGCCCCAGATCAAGTCTCTTGATACTCTGAAGGTAAAGTTTCATGCTTGAATCGAAAGTAAACGATCCTTTTGGGTAGATATGTCTGATACAATATTTTGTGGATAGTGGTGGGAGAAATCAAATACATAAAGGTCTTTTAGGCTAGATCTACCTTGTACAATATTCATGTCGACATAGCGGTCAATGGCACTATAAACCACATAGATTTATCATACATTTGGATTTATCAACTCGTGAGAATATTCAAATATTTGAAGGTGCACCCAAAAATAAGTTTGCATCTTCATATATTTAAACTTGGTCTATTCAGAAATTAAGATGGATCTGTTGGAAATAATACTGAGAGGAGGGGGGTGGTGAATCAGTATTATCAAATCAAACACTTTTTCATTTTCATGCTCAGATTAATATACGCTACTTCAGTTAAGGATATCTTTGTATATACACAACTGTGTTAAATACAACTAGTGTACATCCAGTAAACTTATGTTTCAGTTAGTTGATCCTCAATGAGTGCATCAGAACATTATTAAGCATATGAACAGTAAACAGGTGCAGTAAAACAGAACAGATCATCACACAAAGAAGCACACATGAACACCATGATATAAGGTGGAAACCCAATGTGGGTGAAAACCACCTGCTGCAATTCGTCTCTATCTTCCTTTAATAAGAAACTTCTTTCTACAATATTTCTGTATTGGAACAGTCTTATACCAATACGTAGGCTTCTACCTACAGAAGTCCACAACCTTCTTTCTTCCTCCAAGGACCATGTTTCATAAATTTTCATACTGGATACTCTTGAAGCACAACACCATAATCTGAAGGCCATGTTTCATCCAATTTTCATACTGGACCCATCAACAACATTGAAGCACAAAATCAATCACCACTACAAAACACCCATCAACTATACTTGCATCACCGATCTTTGAATCACCCAATACTGAAACACTGAAACCTTGTCAACAATACAGTCACAGAACAGACAACAAAACTCTACAACAATAACCAGATCCAACTGCAACTTCAAATATAATGTATATGCTACTGTTATGAACCAAACTGGCGTACATAGGCTATTTACCAAAGCCAATCTGCGTACAGATCTACAAATATTTACTCATAACTTTGCAGCTATTCCAGACATCAACCATACCCAAATCATAACGTGAATAATTCAGATCTAGTCTATCCATGATCAAAGCACATAATGATAATACATTCCAAGCCTCATGATCTTGATCCATCATCCATCATCAACCGCATAGGTGCATCCTTGATTCAAATCAAGCTAAGCATCACAAACCCATAACCAACATACTAGATCTCACACTTCATTAGATATTCAATCCTTGCACGCTTGCTTTTCTTGGCCTAATGATCTTCTCCTTATATAGGTTTAGGCCTCTCTCAATACCATGGTCCAAAACCATGTAGTGCCAATACCTTAGACCCAATACCTGGGGTCAACACTTCAGACCAAATACCATGGAACAAATATCGAAATACCATGGCCCTACTACCATGGACCAAAACTTTGTTCTCCAACATGTATGCACCTTTTCTTGTGTGAGAGTGCGTGTATACACATACGCATATTTTGTTCTTCTAACCCACGTGTATATTCACTTTCATCAAGGTTAACCTGCATATACCTTTCTCCTTACCTGTTGCACTATGATATGTCATCTGAATGAGTTGCCACCAAGGACAACACCTGTATCATACCTCTGAGTGAGTTTCCATCAAGGAAAAGACTTGTATCATAATGCCAAAAATCTCCCACTTTGGAATTGATGGCAACCACCACACCAAGTCACTCTCCCCCTTTGACATCAAAGGCAAAGGGCAGACCAAGAAGTTCTCTCCCTTGGTATACCTTTTGTTGTCCATATTCCCCCTGAGTACCTGCTGAAATCTCTAATTAAGCTCCCCCTTTGTATATGCCAAGATGTACTAGTCCGTCCATGCTCCCCTTGAGCACATGCAAGGTTTGCAAAAGCATAACATGACTTTATACATACATCAATCTGCCAAACAAGTGGGAATACACAAATGTTTATACATGACTCAACAACAAGAACCAATACATCATATGACCTACACCATAAGCATCTTAACCTGCAATACCATTCTTTTGGCCAACCAACAATAAGTAGAAAGATGTATCATTTAACTACATAAGAATCATCACCAATGACTTCTACCCATAATGCCAACAATGCATTATTCGAAGCATATGCTCCCCCTGAGCCTGTGCCAACCATCATATACTACGACAGAACCATTTCAAACTTCTATACTACTTCTTTTCTTCAGAACATCATATACACGACTGTGCAATGTCTAACTTGTGTATACACGTGACTTATCTTCATGAAACCTACGTACGAGATTCAGAACACTAATGTTCCACATTTTCATCTTCCTCCGAGTTTGTCATGTCTATATACTCTGCTATGCCACATCTTTCTGGTTGTACATCCTTTTTCTTCCATATCTTCAACTGTGATGATGTTTTCTCCTTTTGGTAGGGTGCCAAAAATCTTCTCCTTCATTCCTTTGCTATATGTCCAAGCTTGTTACATGCATAACATCTTACATGTTTCATATTCCTCCTAGAACAGTCAATGGCTTTGTGACCAAACATGTTGCAAGAAAAACAATATCCCTTAAAGTACTTGGAACGTGATGATCTTTTTGTGTGACGGTCTTGAACCATTCTACTTCTGCATCTGGCTACAACATGTCCAAGATTATTACATACATAACATTCAACATTATTCATCAGAGGAAATAATCATCTATCACTTCCACAGTTAGGAGCAAAATATTTTCTTTGAGGAATTTCTTTTCTTGGCTGTTGATGAGGTTGTCCTCTCATCTACTTGTTGAGCATTTCAGATTTCTCATTAGAGTTTCTTGCCTCACCTTGTGAGCTAGATTCACCTTCAATAGATTCATAAAAACCAAGACCAATTTTGATAGCAGGTGACCTTTGACTACTAAGAATCTCATCCAAAATCTTAGTACTGGCTTGAAAGCATAATAGTTTATCCTTTTCTTCTAATTTATCTTTCAAGATATTTACCTCAACTTGATGTTGTTCTTCCTTTTCCAAACATTGCTTGTTCAAAATTTCTTCATACTTTCTTCCTTCTTCCACTTGTTGCCTTAGTTTTAGAATCTCTTTTTCTTGTTCTTCATTCAACTCCTGCAGCATTTGACGAACTCTGAAGGCACATTCCAGCTAAGATTTTAAGCTGATAATTTCTTCTTTGAGGGCACTCTCCCTTTTGCTAAGTAGATCTTGTTGATATATTATTTTATCTCATGCTTCATTTTCTTTTTCATCTTCAATCTGAGGTGATTCAAAATATGAATACTTGCTTTCACTTAATGGCAGACTGTCATTGTTCCTTTGAGCTGTCTTCTTCTTTTGATGTGCTTTCTTTCCCATTGTTCTACGGATCTCTTTCAAGCGATCAAGCTTCTACCAAAGGACCTACTCTGATTACAATTGTTGGAAATAATACTGAGAGGGGGGGGGCGTGAATCAGTATTATCAAATAAAAAACTTTTTCATTTTCATGCTCAAATTAATATACGCTACTTCGTTTAAGGATATCCACGCAAATGTGTTAAATGAAACTAGTGTACATCCAGTAAACTTATGATTCAGTTAGTTGATCTTCAATGAGTGCATCAGAAGATTATTAACCATATGAATAGTAAACAGGTGCAGTAAAATAGAACAGATCATCACACATAAGAATCACACATGAACACCATGATATAAGGTGGAAACCACCTGTTGCAATTCGTCTCTATCTTCCTTTAATAAGAAACTTCTTTTTACAATATTTATGTGCTAGAGCAGTCTTATACTAGTATGCAGGCTTCTACCTACAGAAGGCTACAACCTTCTCTTGATTTCCAGTTACTACTGGAAGGGAGCTACAACCCCCTTAGCTCTTGTACTAGCTGATCCATTTACTAGTACGTAGGTGCCGGCCTACTAAAGGCTCCAACCTTCACTCATTTTCCAGCTGCTACTAGAATGGAGATCCAACCCCCTGGTTCTTGTACTGGGTGATATGTTTACCAGTACATAGGAACCAGCCTACTGAAGACTACAACCTTCTTTCTTCCTCCAGGGACCACGTTTCATAAATTTTCATACTGGATACTCCTAAAGCACAACACCATAATCTGAACGCCACGTTTCATCGAATTTTCATACTCGACGCATCAACAACATTGAAGCACAAAATCAATCACCACTACAAAACACCCATCAACTATACTTGCATCACAGATCTCTAAATCACCCAATACTGAAACCCTGTCAACAATACAGTCACAGAACAGACAACAAAACTCTATAACAATAACCAAATCCAACTGCGACTTCAAATATAATGTATACACTACTATGATAAACCAAACCGGTGTACATACGCACTTTTACCAAAGCCAACCCGTGTACATATCTACAAATATTTACTCATAACTTTGTAGTTGTTCCAAGCATCAGTCATACCCAGATCATAACATTCATACAATAAAACATGCATCAATAGTTCAGATCTAGTCTATCCATGATCAAACAACATAATGATAATACATTCCAAGCCTCATGATCCCAATCCATCATCCATTATCGACCGCATAGGTGCATCCTTGATTCGGATCAAGCTAAGCATCACAAACCCCTAACCAACATACTAGATCTCACACTTCATCAGATATTCAATCCTTGCACGCTTGCTTTTCTTGGCCTAATGATCTTCTCCTTATATAGGTTTAGGCCTCTCTCAATACCATGGTCCAAAACCATGTAGTACCAATACCTTGGACCCAATACCTAGGGTCAACACTTCAGACTAAATACCATGGATCAAATACGGAAACACCATGGCCCAAATACCACAGACCAAAACTTAGTTCTCCAACATGTACGCACCTTTTCTTGTGTGAGAGTGCGTGTATACGCATATGCATCTTTTGTTCTTCTAACTCGCGTGTATACGAACTTTCATCAAGGTTAACCTGCGTATACCTTTCTCTTGACCTGTTGCACTATGATTAGTCATTTGAGTGAGTTTCCACCAAGGAAAACACCTGTATCGTACCTCTGATTGAGTTGCCATCAAGGACAACACTTGTATCATAATGCAATAGGATCCATGCATGTTTTCTATCAATTCCATATAGAGACAAATAATGTATTTGAAAGCAAAAAATTCCTTAATTTTTTTTTTTTTGGTGCCATGTTCGAAAAGAAAAGATGTATAGCATATAAAAAATTACCATAAATTTATGTGAACTTAAAATTAAGTCTTAAAAATGATTAAACATTTTTTAAAATTTCACACTAAAAATAATTGTATGTTAAAGCAATTGATCTACTCAACACTTCATAAATCTCCAAATTAACATAAAACTATACTAATTAAAATTATATATTTTAAAAAAATCATAAAAATAAACTCATCCTCACATCACAGCCATAAAGAAAAATAAATGAAAAAAAGAAACTCACTTTCACCTATATATCAACCAAGTGGTTATAAATATTTTAAAAATTATAATAAGGTATTTGCAAATTGTATAGACTTAATTGTTAAAATTAAATATTTTACAAAAATCATAAAAAGAAACTCATCCTCACATCACAGTCATAAAGAAAATAAAGGAAAAAAAAAGTAACTCACTTTCACCTATATATCAGCCAAGTGGTTACAAAGATTTTAAAAATTATAATAAGGTATTTGCAAATTGTATAGACTTAATTGTCCTTAGAGATGCAACCAAAAAAAATATATTAAATTATTACAATAAGTTTTTCTTACATATCTCTCGTTCATAAGCATATTTACCATTAAAAAGAAATGATAAAAATAAACTCTTTACTAATCATACTTAAGAAATTAAAAAATTAGAAAACACAAAAAGGAACTTTTCTAGTTTGGAAAACATGAAAATTGAAGACTACCACCCAATGATAAAGATAATTGAATACTCTGCATGACCAAGCCATGAGGAGGTGAAGAGAAAGCATATGCAAGAAGACATCTAGAACTTAGCAGCAATAGTGACTTGACATTGCCACCTCATGAAGCAGTCCATGTCAAAGGTGTCAAGTCATGAGTGGTCATATGCTACAACATTATTGTGGACCATGTATATTGTATTTGAATGTGTTGTAAGTGGAAGTCCAAAGGAAACACATGAATATGGAGTGTCATGTAAGTTGAAAAGTCATAGGAAGTTAAACAATCATGAGGGTAGTCAAAGAGTCATAAAGGGGAAGCATCACCCCTTCGTTATATATATACCCCCGCCCCCCCACCCACTCATTTGTTAAAGAAAGGACTTTTCATGTTGGCTCCTCCCGCAAGGCATTATAGAGATAGGCTAATTCTTTGAGGAGAAAGGAGTGGCTCCAATGTCCCACTATTGGGGCTTGTGATGTACATTGTAAACGTGTGTCTTGGAACCTTTTCTTAATAACAAAAGCCTTTAAGTCCAACACATTCTTCACACATGGACTATGAATTTTTGTAAGAATATTTTGTGGATGTTTGTATTTCATGTTTTCTTTCGCATTTACTAAGATAGTTGAACTATTTCGGTTATTTTATTGTTTATCTTATTGGAAATGTACTGTAATGGTTATTATTTTTGTCCCATCCTTGTGCACTATTCCACGGGATATTAGACAAATCATTCCAGGTTTTTTTGTTGTAACTACCATTGCATCTACTATGGGTTATTCCACTTGATGTGACATGGATCCTTCTAGTTCATGTGTGTCTCTTCTTGGGTGGTACTATTACCTCTCACTTAGAGGCTCACTTTTCTCCCCCCTTTTGCAATAGATGAACATTGACACAGTTGCAACTACACACTCACCAGGTACATCTCCCTTGTTTTTCGAGGATATCATTTCATCCTTGTTATAGACATTTTTGGGCACTTCAACCCCAATCATAAATGTCCATAAACTGAGGGCTCTTAAGTCCCTAAAAGTGTTGCTTCACTACCTAAAGGATCAAGGTCAGCTAATTACATCATCTCCCAGAAGTTTTCCACTGAAAACTGCTCATAAATGGTCAAAACTGGACCATTGAAAGGCCAGTGCAGAGGGTGCGATCCATATCACCTTCCCAGTGTGCAAGGTGCGATGCATACTAAATTTCTCCTCTGTAGGGTGTGATGGTTGGGAATGGACAAATGGCAGGGACAAAATGCAAGGTGGAAGATCATGGAATCTTCCAGAAGCTTCCCCTCTGACACTTGCCTCTCTGTTGTCAACCAGGGATGAGTAATACATCATCATTCTCCAAGTGGAAGAAGGAACTATTAGAGAGAGGACACTAATCAAGACCCCAGAAGATGACTCACCTCCCTATAATCATCTATATATGGATCCCTCATCACAGAGATCCAGAGGCTGGAATTTTGTATCTTATAGAGAAGTGCTATTGGTTTTCTGGTGTACATTCAGTGTTGGGTGATCTAAGCTTTACTTGAGGTGAAGAAGGGATTTCTAGCTGGAGGATGATGCTAGGTCAGAACATATGATTGTAATCCTCTTGCTACTTTCATCTTAATAAAACTATTCAAGTTTTCCTCCATATTCTTGTATGTTTACTTATATATGCATTTGTATGGTTAACACACATCTGGTCCTGTGTTATTTATGAATATAGATCTTTGTTCTTCCATAGTAGTATGTTGTTGTGATTCCACAAGTGCTCTTTGAAGCCAGGCAAACGACGAAGAAGCGGCGAAGCTCTATCATGAAGGAGAGGAATCAAACAAGGAAATCAAGCGCAAGACTAAGGTTGGTCTCCTTGGTTCCACTCTTATCTATTTTCATAAAGGAAAATGGAAGTAGACTTCACTTGTTTGTTTCTAAGATAGCTACCAGTCTTAGTGGGAATAGCAGCATCTGAGTGGACACTATTCTCAGTAACATTAATGGTTTAAGGACCATATTGAAGTGGTCTTAGTTTCCGACAGGCTCTGGTAAGGCGTTCCTTTTGCAAATGCAACCAGACTTTGTCGCCCACCTAAAACTTGTGTGGCACCCGATGTTGATCATGTCGTTGCTTGTACTTGGCATTTGATTTCTCTATAATTTTGTGAACTTGCTAGCGGATATCTTGGATGTGCTCAATGAAGTTGTTTGCCTTATCTATTTCAGACTAGAAATGAGCCGAATCTGCCTGAGTAGCTACAAATGGCATGACCGCATCAATGGGAGATAGTTATTGGAACCCCAACCCCACCTAAAAAGGGTTGTGGAGAGTCAATTTGTGGAGAGCCTAGTTATAGCTATGCTGAACATAGGGGAGGCTCTCATCCCATGTGCGTGGATGCTTTGATTTGTACATGCACAGAATGTGTACGATCATCCTGTTGATAACCTCTTTCTAGCCATCAATTTGGAGATGGAAGGCTATGAACTTAATGAGTTTGGTGTCCAACATCGACTAGAGACTGGACCAAAATATATTGATGAACCTATTGTCCCAATCTCAGATGATAAATTGAGGGATCCCAAAGTGTACCCACACTCGTTCAAAGAAGAGTTTAGTAGTGGCTTCTGCTATGATATTCTTCTTCCAGGCTGACATAATGGCCATCTTTGAGAACCTATCGACGACCACAAACACACAGTCATTTCCATGCTTAGTAGAAGGAAGGCCCAACATGTAATCCATGGAGATGGATTCCCAAGTTCGACTAGGGGTAGGTAGCGGAGTATAAAGGCCTTGCTTCTTGATGGTCTGTTTGGAAATGTTGCAGGCAGTGTGGGATCTTATGTACTTCTCGATATCCTGTTGAAGATTCGGCCAATAGAAATACTTCTGCAGTACTGCCACCATTTTCTCGGCCCCAAAATGCCCAGCATCCTAACTATAGTGTGCTTCCCAAATCATCTTGGAACACTCGCTTGAAGGAACAAAAAGGTGACCCAGGTGGCAAAACACGACATCCTGGAGGTGAAAATATGGAACATGCTTACCCTTCAAGAGTGTCTGGTATATGTGGCCAAATTCTGGGTCACTTTTGTAGAGAAGTGGTCAATCAGAAGTCTCGTGCCCATAAGAGTTTAACATGGTGATTAACGCCATGATCGGTGGTCGACTGAGGCAATCTGCAACGTTATTAGTGCTTACCTTCTTATACTTGATATTCAAATGGAATTGTTGCAGGTATGTGGACCACTTCTGATGGCGAACATTTTGCAACTTCCCTTGCATTTGTATGAAGTGTAGGGGTCGGTCATCTGTGTGGATGATCGTTTCCTTCCCCAAAATGTAATGCTTGCATTGTCGGTAGGCCTACACAATGGAATACATCTCTTTGTCATAAGTGGGATACTTTTGGACTGTGTCTAAAAGTGTCTCACTATGATATGCCACTGGATGCCTGTGTTGAGTAAGGACTACCCCAATAGCATAGTCAGAGGCATCTGCCTCAATCTCAAATGGTTATTGCAAGTCTGGTAATGCGAGCATTGGTGGCAAGCAAAGGCGATGTTTACCCTCTATGAATGCCTTCTATTGAGATTCAGACTAAAATCATTTTTCTTTCGCTCCTCCCTTGGTGACTTGACTCAAGGGCCAAGTGATATGAGAAAATCGCAACATGAACCAACGATAGAAGTTGGCAAGACTCAGAAAGTTGCGGAGCTCTATCAGAGTGGTTGGAGATGGCCAATCCTGAATGACTTGGATCTTGGATGGATCCTCATGCACCCCCTATTCATCAATAATGTATCCCATATACTGAACTTGGGTCATGCCAAAATTGCATTTCTCTAAATTGGCACATAACTTGTGTTGTCGCAGTGTTTGGAGAACCTGTCAGATGTGGCGGACATGGTCTTCCCAACTCTGGATGAAGATCAACATGTCATCCAAGTATACCACTACAAATGAGTTGGTGAATGGCTGCAAGATGTCATCCATCAGCCTCATGAAGGTTGCAAGATCATTCGTCAACCTGAAAGGCATAACCAGCCATTCGAAAAGGCCCTCATTGGCTTTGAAGGCAGTCTTCCACACATCAAAGGGTTCGATTGGTACTTGGTGATATATTGAATTCAAATCGATCTTGCTGAAATATTTTCCCCCTTTTTAGTTGTTCCAAAAGGTCATCAATCCATGGGATCGAGTACCTATTCTAGACAGTGATCTTGTTCAATGCCCGATAGTCAATACAGAGTCTCCAAGTACAATCCTTCTTCTGTACCAACACGATTGGGCTCCCACGGGGTGATGAACTCAGTCAGATGTGACCTTTTTGTAGCAACTCCTGAATGTGCCTCTTTATTTCATCATTCTCTAGAATGGAGCATCGATAGATTCGTCCATTGGGCAGTGACACACCTGGGGTTAGATCGATGGAGTGCTTGACCTGACAATGCAGAGGAACCATTGCGAGGGAGGTGAAGATGTCCTCGTTCTCCTCCACGACCCTGTCCATCTATAGTTGTCGTACAAAGGGGCCCTTTCTGGAGGTTATGGCCACCGTCTTCTTCTTTCCTTGAGGGCATATCATCAGGAAAATAAATTTCCTAGTTTTGGAAATGAGCTTATTGCATTATTTTGCAGTAACCAAAGAGATGGCGATAAGCGGTGCTACCTCCGTATCATGTACAACTTATTTCCAAAAGTAAGACCTTGAAAGATATACAACATGTCGCTTCCACAAGTATGGTTGGCCTAATAATACATCACAAACATCAAGGGGAGAAACGTCACACAATACCTCATAAGTGAAGGGCTTGATGTTGCATGGAAGGCGACACTGCTGGCTCATGCGAAGATCAGTCCTTGGTGAAGCCACTCGATGGTGTACGGTTATGGATGTGTCGTGGTTAGTTAGCCCAACCACTTCACGACCTCTGCCGAAAAGAGGTTCTTTTGGCTCTCGTTATTGACAATGAACTATAGCAGGGAGCCCTTTACCCACATATGGGAGTGGGAGAGGTGCTCCTCCTCCTCTGGATCTTTAGTTTCCTCCTTCTGGATCTTTGTGGTGGAAACGATGGAGTTGGGCTCCGCATTAATAATCTGCTTCCCTTTTTCATCCCCCTTATCAAGTTCTGACTCAGAGTTTGAACATGCATCTAATTCTGAAAACTTTAGCTCAACCACTAGTGACTGCTTGGCCCGACACTCAGTTGTGTTGTGAGTGGAGTTGTTATGGAGCTCACACCACTTTCACGTGTTCTTCTTCAGCTTTGTGGTGTTTTTCTTTGCTTACCGCTTTGGTGGGTTGTCCTAGGCCGCCCCACCTTGGCTTTGTCCTTTGTTCAGTTGTTTGGGGGTGCCTTTCCCTTGCTTCGGATTTGCAGATCCAAAGTCTCGCTTCTTCTATTTAAACTTCTGCTCGATCTTGATAGCATATCGGTACGACATGCTAAGCGAGGAGATGTCCAAGAACTCCATCTCATGCTAGATGTAACTGTGTAGGTAGCCACATTATTTGAGCACCAAATGAAACTTAGAATCCTTGATACCCAACATTATGTGAAGGGTATGAAAGATATTGGTAAAATCTGCCACATCTTGGTCCCTTCGCTGCCATAGCGTGGTCTACTTTATGTATTTATCCTCATATATTTTGACAGGGTAGTACTCCTCCTTGAGGGCATTCCAGAATGAATTCCAAGTGGGTACGGCTGAAATAAATCACCCAAGCTGACCAGATGGATAATAAATCACCCAAGCTGCGGAAGCGAGATTCTGATTGTGCCGACTAGCACCATCGGAGAATCCGAAATAAACCAAGTCATCCATCAACACCTACCAAAGGAGATCAAAAAAGTGTCGATATCACAAAAATTTCCATCAAAATATGTACAAAAATACAAAATATATAAAGAAGCCATTTCTCAACCATAACCTAAGCAAAATAATTCTTGAGGTAGAGCCCATTCAGGGCTCTGCCAACTTGTTCCCTTCAAAATCGACTAATTCATAAGCCCCTTTTCCTAAAACTTGTTTCATTGTAAAGGGACCATACCACATAGACTTGAATTTTCCTGCCCCCAAGGCATCTTTATCTTGGTCATAGACCAGGACAAGGTCACCTTCAGAAAAGACTCGAGGACAGACAGCTTTATCATACTGAGTTTTAACCCTTTTCTTATGGGCCTCGTTTATTATGGTGGCATCTCAATGTTGCTCATCGAGATGTTCCAAATGAACGAGGCACTCTTCAATACTAGAGGTCTCTAGAAGAAGCTCAACAGCTAGCTTAAGGGATGGAATTTCGCATTCAATAGGAAAAATAGATTCTAGCCCGTAAACTAACTGAAAAGGTGTAAAACTAGTGGCAGTCTTTACCAAGGTTCGGTATGCCTAAAGAGCCAGATACAACATGATGTGCTAATTGGAGCAATTTTTGTTGATTGTCCTTTGTAGGATCATCTTGAGGGACTTATTCATGACTTCGACTTGCCCATTAGCCTAAGGATATTACGTAGACGAATGCTCCTGCTAGAAGCCCAACGTAAGAGCCAATTCGGTCGTCATTTGGTTTTGGAAATGACTGCCATGATCAGTGACAATCTCTCTCAGGATACCAAAACATGAAATATTTGATTGAAGAGGAACAATGTTGTTGTCTCACTATCGTTTTTATAAGTAGGCATGGCCTCAACCCACTTCGCAAAGTAGTCTACGACCACTATAGTGTACTTGTGATTCACCGCTGAAGGCAGATTACAAGTAGTAAAGTCAATCCCCCACTTTGTAAAAGGACCGACATTAACAATAGGAAAAAGAGGAGCTGGATGCATGCGCATCTTCCGAGTATAGACTTGACTAGGGTAGCAATGTTTGACCACTTCAATACAATCTTTGAAAATCGAAGGCCAAATGTAGCCGGCACGCAAGATTTTTTGGGTTGTTGCAAGCCTTGATAGATGACCACCACAAGCTCCACTGTGGCAATCATTGAGCACACACTCTGCTTCCTCTAAAGTTAAACAAAGCCTAAGGATTGAATCAACCCCTTGGCGATATAATATATCACCAATGATGACATAGTTCTTACCAAGGTGACCTAATTTACGATATTCATCCTTGGAGGAAGCAGGGGGAAACTTCGAAGTCTGGAGATAGATGATAATATCTCCATACCAGAGATCTTGTGAAGATATGAGGAATAGATGTTCCTCTGGGAAACTTTCCTCATAAACAATATCTTCTTCACAAGGCAACTCGGAAATTAATTCCGCAAAAACTAATGACTTCTTAGACTTGGCTAACAAGAACTCGAGATCGAATTCCTGTAAAATAAAAATCCATCGGTTGTATTTGCCCCCAATCACTTGCCTACTGAGGAAAAATTGGAAAGGATTGACTATCGCTAAGATGAACATTTTGCGTAGCAGAATATAATGACGAAGCCGCTGGACAGCATGGACAGCTGCCAAGGCCAATTTCTCAACCGGAGAATAGTGTAGTTCAGGGCCTACCAAGCCTCAACTCAAGTAGTAAATCACATGCTCCGTGAGAGCATCATCTTCCTGAACCAGAACCATACCTATGGTTGATTCTGCTGCTGCAAGATATAAAAGGAAATCTCTACCATAATCTGGTGGACTCAAAAGTGGGGCAGATATTAACGCCTGCTTCAAGGCATCAAAAGATCATTGCGCAAAGTCGTCCCATAAAAATGGAACTCCTTTCTTCATCAAACGCATAAATCCTTTAGTTATCTCAACATAGTTTGCTATAAAACGTCTCAAGAAATTTGCCTTCCCTTGGAGACTTTGAAGTTGTCAGATGGAAGATGGGGGAGGCAATTGAATTATTGCCTCAACCTTGAAGGGATCAACTCGAATCCCTTCAGTTGATAGAATGAACCCTAACAATCGACCAGATGTAACCGTGAAAAACGCACTTATTTGGATTCAACCGGATCGTTTAAAATTGACATTTCTCAAAAACTAATCAAAGGTGACTGGGATGATCGATTCTATTTCGAGAACGAGGAACTAAATCATCCAAGTGTGCTTCGATGACATGCTTGATGTCATGGAAAGCGTAAGACATGGCCCGCTGAAACGTAGCTCTAGCATTTTTAAGACCAAAAGGCATCTTTTTGTATGCAAAGGTACCCCAAGGACAAATGAAAGTTGTCTTATGTTGGTCTTTTGGATGGATAGATATTTGATTATAAATGGAGAATCCATCCATGAACGGGAAAATCTCATTACCCGCACATCCATCAGCTATCTGATCGATAAACGATGTGGAGTAGTTGTCTTTCGGACGAGCTTTGTTCAAATCCCTAAAGTCAATGCACACTCGGATCGTTCCTTGTTTTTTATCAATTGGGACTGGATTAGAAACCCACTCCATTAGAGGAATGGGGTATATGAAACCCACCTTGAGTTGCTTTTCTACTTTAGCTTTAATAGTTGTTGCTTTCCTAGGATTGACCGGCCGAAGCTTCTGACGAATCAGCTTGGTGTTTTCATACATCTTGATCTCATGCTGAATGATGGATGGATCAATACCAGGCATTTATTCATAAGATCAAGTGAATACATCTTGAAATTCTTTAAAGAGATCGGTGTTAATTTGAATCTCTTCAGGGGAAAACTCAGTTCCGATGAAGACATTTTCTATCACATTAGGGTTCCTAGAGATGTTTATTGGTACAGTTTTTGAAATAACCGACATATTACCTTCGACACGTATGTGTGCTAGAGCCAAAGGGTTTGAAACCGTACAAACATCGCTAGTAAGCAGATTGGAGAACTTGGATTCGACTTCCTGCAATGGAGGAAGAAAATATGAATGATGGTGTAAATCTTCCCACGGTCGATCTACACCCGTCATTGCTTCTAAAATTGCTTCCTCATATGGTAAAACCATATCTAAGCAATCCATAGCAGAAGTAGAGTCAAGCGTCTAAGTTGGAGCCACATCACCATCTAACTCCTCCTCTGAAAAAGGAGTAGGATGGTCGTCTACAGAGTTAATGATAGATTGATATCTAGGCTCTGCTGCAAATATAGGGAATGCCATTCCACCAACCTTCCCTTCATCTAATGTGGTTGTAGGTGAAGGTAAGGTCCAAGGGTCTGAAAAATAATGAGTTTCAAAGAACTTTCCCCTTAAAGACTCTTTGGAGGATGAAATGGCATTGCTTCTAGCTATAAGAGTGGGAAGATCAAATATACCCATCAATTAAGAGTACATCCCAACCCCTAAGTTCTTGATAAATTAACGAGGGTTATCAACCAATTGAACCGTAGAATCCTAAGTTGCACGAGGGTCACCTGGAGAATAATCCAATTGATCAGCTTTAACAATTCTCCCCTTATGAGGAAAACAAAGGATGCGGAATAAAGATGACACTATGGCATCTATTTCATAAATCCAATTTCTTCCTAAGAGGAGATTGTAATCTAGGTTGGCATCAATGATTTCTACCTCGATATTAATGACCTTTCCTCCAACAGATATAGGAAAGGTTGGGATAATCTTGTGTGGCCTATGAGAATGTCCATCAAATGCTGTCAAGAGAGTGGGTGAAGGAACAGCTGAAGGCGATCCAATGGCCTTCCAACATGACATAGACATTACGCATGTGGAAGCTCCCTCATCTATAACTATTCAAAAAATATTAGTTTTTTGGTAAGTATACTTTATTTGAAAAGCCATATGGTGAGGAAGTCTCTTTTTGACATTGAGCATAACAAAAGTGAGCACTAAATAATTTTTTGGATCAACTACCCCGCTTGCTGAAAGCAAAGCACTTCGTTGAGCAAGACACAATTGGAGTACCTCTAAAATAGACATAGCGCAAGGACTTTGAGCTAGATCTTGTATAATGGAGTAGTTCTGGTTTTTCCTAGCATTAGGGTTAATAGTCGCGTGCTTGGTGGAACCTTTCTGTATCCAAGGTATAGACTCGACAAAGGGTCACTCAATATGAAGTGGGTCCATAGTTACAAGAATAGTTTTATCCTTAGATGCTTCTTCTTCACCATAATCACGAGCTCGCGTAGCCACATTGACATGAGAACTCATCATGAAAACATTTGAGGAATTGTCCCCTTCTTGGTTGCCCCCCGAAGAGGTACCAGGGTTTGAGTTTGCACCAGGAAGCAACTGCTACCCTTGGGGGAAAGGGTTAGTTAAGACAGCTTGGGAGCTAGAAGACCCTTGCTGCACTAACAAGTGCTTATCATCTTGAATTTTCAGGTAGAGATGAGTCAAATGATCTCCACTGCATAACTTGCATGGAAACTTAACCTTTTTGTTAGACTCTTTTCTACCCTCACCAGCACCATTGTCGAGCTTGTTCGCATTACCCTTCCCTTCCTTATTCTTCTTTTAACCTCATCCCTTCTTCTTCCCATCGGATTGTTGATTTTCTTTGGGGTTAGAAGCCTAAACGACATTTATGGAAGAAGGTTGGGAAGGCGAAGCAGTAGACGGTGCAGCCTGGTTGGAAGAAGCAGTTTGTAAAGACAACTGCTGCAATTGGTTCAAAAGGTTCGTCATATTTGCATCAACCAATCCAACTATACCATCAACGTGAGGCTTGGCTTCGGTTTGGCTACATCAACCGTGGATCTAGGAGCATCAAGTAAGATTTTCTGAAGAGTCCCAAACTGAGAATATATCAGTTCTAACTATTGGGCATGAAAGATAGCCTGCTCTTTCGAATAAACACCGGAAAGAGAACCATCCTTGGAGATATCGGGTTGTAATGATTTTAAAAACCATTCAAGACGGAATTCTGGTGGGATTTCGGCTTTGATAAGCCTTTTTCTCCATCTCCATTCCTAGATATGATCCAAAATGTGAGTAGTCATGTCCTGATGAAAATTGGCCAGAAGCTCAGTTCCAGCTTCATAACAGACAGGAAACTGAAAATGGTTTAAGAAAATGTTAGTCAAATTAGCGAAATAAGTAAAGGTTCCACCTGGAAACTCTATATACCACTTAGCCACATTCCTGATTAAGGTGCGCTGAAATAACCTCAACCTGATTGAATCATCGATCAGGGAGTTAGATGAGCACCATAAATGGAACGTGGTTACATGGTCCCCTGGGTCTTCACCATTCTTCCCTTCGAACTTTGGAATATCCGATGGAAGTTTGGTTGGGACCGAAGGCCAGGCTAGATTGTATCTAATTTGATCATTTGTCAGCTTAGTTAAGTCTGGCAGATTAAGCGTGGCCAAAAAAGGAAGTCGTGGAGGACCTTGGGGATTCCACCCAGATTGGGTGGGGTTCCCAAAAGTCTGAAAAGAATGACTTGGATTTTGAAAGGCACCAGGTTGCCCTAAGTAACTGGTAGAACCTACTGCACCAAAGGGTGATCCTTATGGTCTAGCAAAATTCGGAGTTTGACCAACTCCAGCCGAAAATCCTCTGTAACCGGTAAAGCTACCCCCTAACGAAGTATTGTAAGGAGCTGACAGCCCCTGATAAGGGTTTGAAGCGTTAGCTAAGGGTGGAAAACTCTGAAATGAAGTAACCGAGGAATACGGTACATTTCCTTGTTGGCCGTGAATGGATTCCCAGTTCCTATCCCACTAACCGTAGGGTTTGTCCAACTCTGAAAGGGATTACTGCCTTGACATGTAAAAGGAAAAGGCATAGACCCTACTATCGAATTGAAATGTGGTATATGTCCACTTCCAAATGGGAAACCCTAAAAAGAAGTTGATCCACTCATCATGGACGTACAGGCGGTTGATCGTACATTCAATGGAATTGAAGGAATACCTTGAGAGGGCATTCCAAAAGGGAAAAATCCAAAACTGGATGCATTAGCTTGAGAACTTCCAATCGTTGACGGAATGGAAGTAGACCCAAATAAGGATGTGTTGGGAGTGTTAGAAGGGATGGAAATAGTTCCTCCCCCTTGCACAGATATGGGAGTCTGCATGCTCGCAACACTCGTGGTGGACGTGATGCTTCTAGTAGTGGTCATCGAAGGGATAAATATGTGTGGACCTGGGCTCGAAGGCCTGTGAGTCGGAGTTCCAATGTATAACAATACGTCTGGATGATCGGGAGGGAGAGGAGAATTCAAAGCTGCAACTGACTCTGAAAGCTCTTCTACTTCAATACTATCTTGTGACTGGAAGAGCACTTGAGAAAGAATTGGTATGTTCCTCTCTAACTCTGTAGTAGTACCAGTTCTGTCTTGTAAACTAATGCCCCCAAGCGAAGGATTAATCTCCAATGCGCTTATTGCCACTGGTAGAATCGCTCCTATGCCTTCTAGGAGAAGGCTCTGGACTCGCAGGTGAAAGCCCATGAAGTCTGCGGGACTGTCGAGGTGGTCGATCAGCCACTTTGAATTATTTTTATAACATCTACTTAAAGACTCAAGAAAATTAAAATCCAGGACGACTAGGAGCACAAAACACACACTAAAAATGTCCCTAAAGAGATCAGCAATCAAACAACTTCCAAATATATCCGCTTCGGGTGATTAGGACCGAACACCAAAATACAAGAAAGTTAATAATAAGGGCCTTCCGAAAATAGACTGGAATAATTACGCCCCAGGTCCACTAGTGAAGGTATCAGAGGAAGCTACGCTGACCTCCAGACAACAACCTTTGCCGGTGTAAGCCCCCAAGCTTTGCAAGGGTGCCCTCCAGAAGTATTCTTGAACATGATGCAACGTCAACCTCAGGTGCCATGGGATTTCCCTCCGCAGCCACCTGTGTAGATCCCTAGGATAAGCAACTAAAGACACTAACTCGTATCAGAATCCAGGCGGAACATTCATGAGGTAAGATCCGACAAGTAAGAGAGGGGGTATCTCTCGTCCTTATCTTCATGAACCCTCGTGCTTAACTCCCAGTCACAGAGCTTTCCTGGTCTCCCTAATGCAATTGGATTTCACTCTTTAATTATACTTCTATGTTTTACAATTTAGAGTGACCTTGGAGAGTTTACTCTCCCCTCTTCTAATCCAAGGCCCTAAATAAACCTAAAACTTGTTGGTGTATTCTGATGACAATACAAAAAGTTTTAGTTTATTTTATTAAGCTCTTGATTATAAGTGGTTGTTCTTTTTAAGTCAAAGGGACAATATGGAAATGAAACCAATGGTGTTTGTATGACGTTGATTAATGAAAAACTAACTTATATGAAATGCACTTGATTGTTCTTCGATGAAAAGAAATTTCTACTTGGGTTCTAAGAAACTTCTAAAAAGCAAAAAAATTCTTTTTCCTTTTCTTTTCTTATAACAGACTTCACACTCAAAAAAACTAAAAAGACTATTGATGCTTTAATAATGCAAAACTACCCTAATGCAAGGTGTACATGATAATGCAAGATTCTAGATTACTCTAAAAAGAAATGAAAGCAATTGTTTATAACTTTTAATAAGCAAACTCAAATGTTTGAAAAGAATGCAAGTTTCAAATACATTTTTTCCTCCAAATAAGCAAGGCAAATCTTGAAAAATCACAATTCACTTTCACAAAACCAAAGAAACAAAAATCAAACTCGGCAAAAGAAAGCAAAAACAATGTTTTTTAAGAACTTTTCTTTTTCAAGAAACAAAGAAAACAACTTTTCAAAAGCACTCAAAATGCCACTAAAGACTCCAAGACCAAAAGCAAAGCACAAGGAAACTTTGTAAGTTACCAATTCAACACGAATGAAAACTTGAACAAAAGAGGGTTTCAACTTGCACTACACGATCCAAAAGAAGCAAAAGAGTTTTGAGAAACTGACCAAGAAATCAAGAAAGAAACACTTTCAAATTCATCAAAAAGAAAGTTTAAAAAAGCAACAAAAGGTGTAAGGCCACGAAATGATGAAAAGTAAAGCAAGTAGACCAATAATCAAGCTTGACACAAAGATTGAAAACAATCTTCTGTTTTGGAAGACCAGAACAATCAAGAACCTCTATTAGAAGTCTTTTATGTTCAAACACAAATCATAAAACTCACTCAAAAGCAAACCTAGGCCAAAACTTTTCAAAGTAGAAGAGAATTCAAAATAGTAAGCTCACTGAATAATTAAATTCTAAAGAGAGAAACTGGCCACTTAGAAACCAAACAGGCCAAGAAACAAATCTTTCTAGGTAGAAAGATTTGAAAAAAGCATGCAAAAAATGGTATACACGACTGTGTTCCAGCACAGGTGTGTGTACATGCGCTTCTAACAAAAGAAACTCGCATATATGCAGTTTCAGTTCATAGAAACAGGCATGTATATGCTACTATAAACAGACAAAGGTGCATATACTAAGTTTTGCAAGAAAAATAAAAAAACAAGGCCTGATCAAAAGGATCAAACTTGAGGTCTGAGTTCCTACAGGACCAGGCAATACTGTCACAGCAAGCAAACCAAGAACTGAGCCCTAATTGACATTGAACAACCTAAACTAGGAATAACAAGATTGTTATCCCCAGTGGAGTCACCGATTCTGTTACGGGACTAAATACCCTAGGGTTTTGGGTTGGAACCCCAATAGAAAAAAAGCAATCTACAGTAAGAAACACGCATACAACTCAGAAACATGCTTATATAAACAAACTATGCAATAACGATCATACGTGGATGTCTTTCGTTTGGGTAGTTCCAGCAGGGTTCAGACCCTCTGCAACTATTGATTATCTTTGAATCTGCAAATCAACCAATTCAAACATACATAGCAACATATAGATAAATAATTTTAATGAAATCAACTTTATATCGTATAAGCAAATGGTTAGTTACACATCAAAATAATCATTCATACATGATTTACAAAAACAACATCTGATGCATAAACAAATTCAATCTTAGGAATAAGACAGTGTTTCTTTTTATTGTAGAAAGCTATAATAGATACGAAAAGAGTTCACTTGAGTCTTCTTCTTCTAGCTCCAAGAGGAACCGTCCTCCGGATCCGTCTAGTCCCAATCTTCAATAGCCTCCTTCCATAACCAATACCATGATATCTCAAGCAAATGGGAGAATATCAACACTCAAGGAAACAAGGGTTTCCTGAACTTGGGGTAGTGCTTGAAGAACAGGGATACTTCAGACTTGGTGAGGGGATAATCTCAGCATAGTAATTCTATCTCTTCTCTCCTCCCTAAGGCCTTCCCATAGAAGTCTATTTATACTTCTCCCAATTAGTTTTTTAGTTGGGAAACAGTTGGGCCACAGGCACTAGGGGGTAATCAATAGGTAAAACCCATGAACTCCGCCCATAATTAAGGAAATTTAATTTTTTTAAGTGTTTTAACACATATATGTGGGTTGGGTATTGACTAACCCACGTGTACACACTTTTATCACAGGGAAAAGTAGCGTACAGGGAGTAAAACATTGTTATTTAAAATATTTGGACCAAGTCTAGAAGGAGGGATTTCCCTAGGCCATAAACCAAGCATCACAAATACCAAGGGTGATATTTGGAGCTATAACACTTTGTTCATTCAACACATGCACAACCGGGTGTTCTCTCACACATGGTTGCAGTCAACTCAAAGATAGAGAAGGACAGGACAAAAAGTAGTTAGACTACGGATCCATAAGATGGGAGCTGATTACGAGGAGTGGGAAATGATGGGGTGGTAGTGGAGACCAACGGTCCAAAAATGAACATACCTTTGATGTCAGCACACCACGTCACCCCGAATCACCATAAGAGGAAATAAACATCATTCCCATGCATTCATACATTTCACCTCCTCGAAACTCCCTCGCTCAAATCACTCTCATACCCAATCAACCCACCAGAAGGAAAACTCCATCGTTTCACTACACAGGAATTCCTACAAGACTACACAAGAATTCCTACAGGAGCATGCACAGGAATTCCTACACAATACACAAAGACTGTCTACAGGATTGGCAGAGAAGAGTTCAGAAGGGATATCACGGGAGTTAGCCACTGCAAACAATCTAAATAGGTAGGCTCTATAATTACATCCCTCTTTGCAAGTAAATGATCTAAGAATCCTCTAATTTGAGTGAATTTAGCAACTGTGTAAAGGATATTACATACACAATCATCTCTGTTTTGGTTTTGCAATTGAAAAATTGTTTCAACCCTCTCATTTTCTCCTCAAACTTCACTAGCAAGATGACAGGAGGGTTTAATAGGAGAGAGCCCACCAACACTGTGAGAATCCAACAACACCCCCAAGTGCTTGAAATATTCACAAGACATAATTAGATGGGGTTTTTCGAAAAATTCAGAGGGTATGATGATGAGGTGGCTCAAGAATTTTCTCTCTCCCTCCCTCCACCCACCAAAAACCATGCCACTGTTGTAATAAGGGGCCTCACTATAGATCTCACCCTTGAGCTCATCAGCAAAGTCACCACACTCCCCCTAGGAATACCATGGAGAAAAGAAGACAAAGGAGATAGCCAGGTTGTCAAAAGAAAATTCTTTTTAGAAGGTGAGGAACCCACTGAGGAAAAAAATGGAGTAAGGAGGGAAAGTCTGCCATATCCATGGAATGAGGTAGGCTACCAACTGATCAAATACATATCTTGTGAGGGGAGGTATAGTGTGGTATATGGCTATCATTTTAGGATCCTTGAAGAATTAAGATTTGGAGTAGAAACACCCCCTCACCAAAGGCTCAGCATACCATACTTCTTGCTTCAATCACTCATAGACTCAAGCATCAAAGTGAAGGAGGGGAATTCCCAACAGTTAGCTCAACATGAGTTGATTAGGATCCTCATAGAATATGCCCTCCAAAACCTTAGAACTCCTATAACATGGTTAGTTTTCAGAGACATGCCAGCAGAGGACAACATCAAAGCTCTCACTTATGATGTTAGTCCTATTGTCAGTGAAGAGGAAGTAAAATAGGAAGAGGAAGATACATAAGAAGAAAAGGATGAGGTGCATGAAGAAGGAGCTGACATAGAGGAACATGATGAATACGAAGAAGAAGAGGGAGAAGAGAATGAGGGTGATGAAGAAACAGAGGAGGAAATTAAGGAGGAGACTGATAGAGATGATGAAGATCTACAAGAAGAAGAAGACAGGAAGGACATAGAGGAAGAAGGCAACGGAAAAGAGGGGATATAAAACAAGGAGGAGTCACCTAGGGTGTCTCGAGAAGCCACTAAGAGAGAGGCAGCAGCTGCCCTCGCTGCTCTTAGCATCCCAATCAAGAGAAAATCAAAATGGCAGAGGTAGACCCCATTATATTTTAGGGCAAGAAAGAGCACAAGAATAAGAGAGGGGAAGCCCCAAACATCAACCAAAATTCCTATTGTGATTGAAGACTCCCCTACACAATAAGACAAAATGCCTTCCCCTAAGTCCCCTATCACCTATGTGAGGAGGCCTACTACTAGATCCACCTCATCCAAGGGAAATGAAATCCTTCAGTATACACAACAAATCTACAAGAAGCAAAAATAGTCCTACAGGATACTTTGTTGAATCTACAGGAGGCACAGAAATTGGAAAGAAAGGTAGGGGAGCAGCAAGAAACTAAAGAAGAGGACCCAGAGACAAAATAACCCAGCCCCCAACCTCACCTGGACTCCTATTACTAGTTTATTGAAGGAGGCGGGGTCATACCTCAAAAATTTTCCATCCCACTTTTCTTCGAGCTTGAGAAGGAGAGGGTCAGAACTCATTGATGGATGTAGATCGCCAAATCAAAGGGAGTGGAATACATTGGGCACATGGAAGAGAAACTCAAGGAGATGGGCAAAGAGCTAAGTGGCTTGAGGGACAGAGAAGCTATAATGAGAAATCAACTAGAGACAAAAAATGCATGGCTGAGGGGATAGCTACAGGAAAGAGAGAATCAATTGGCATGTATGGCCAATCTCTCCTTGGAAGCAATCCAGTGTAGGATGCCAACTAAATCATATGCTCTCTACCTCAAAGAACAATAGCTGCAGTTTCAGATTAAGACCCTAGCTGTTATAAACATTTTTGGGCACTTCAACCCCAATCATGAATGTCCATAAACTGAGGGCTCCTAAGTCCCAAAAAGTGTTGCTTCGCTGCCTAAAGGAACAAGGTCAGCTGATTACATCATCTCCCAGAAGTTCTCCACTAAAAACTGCTCATAAATGGTCAAAACTGGACCATACTGAAAACCCAGTGTAGAGGGTGTGATGCATATCACCTTCCCAGTGTACAAGGTGTGATGCATACTGAATGGCTCCTTTGTAGGGTGCGATGGTCAGGAATAGACAAATGGCAGGGACAAATTGCGAGGTGGAAGATCATGGAATCTTCTAGAAGCTTCCCCTCTGACACTTGCCTATCTGTTTTCGACTAGGTATGAGTAAGAGATCATCATTCTCCAAGTGGAAGCAAGAACTATCAGAGAGAGGACACTAATAAAAACCCCAAAAGATGACTCACCTCCCTACAATCATCTATATATGGATCCCTCATCACAAAGATCTAGGGGCTGGAATTTTGTATCTTATAGAGAAGTGTTGTTGGTTTTCTAGTGTAACTTCATAGTGTTGGGTGATCTAAGCTTTACTTGAGGTGAAGAAGGGCTTTCTTGCTAGAGGATGATGCTGGGTCAGAAATATGGTTGTAATCCTCTTGATACTTTTCATCTTAATAAAGCTATTCAAGTTTTCCTCCATGTTCTTGTATGTTTGTTTATATATGCATTTGTATGGTTAACACACATCTGGTCCTGTGTTATTCATGAATATAGATCTTTGTTCTTCGATAGTGGTATGTTGCTGTGATTCCACAGGTGTTCTTTGAAGTTGCGCAGATGAAGGAGAAGCGGCAAAGCTCTATCAGGGAAGAGAGGAATCAAACAAGGAAATCAAGCGCAAGACTAAGGTTGGTCTCCTTTATTCCACTCTTGTCTATTTTCATAAAGGAAAACGAAAGTAGACTTTACTTGTTTGTTTCTAAGATAGCTACCACTCTTAGTGGGAATAGCAGCATCCGAGTGGACACTATTCCCGGTAACACTAGCACAGAGAGGAGCCATGCCATTTCAAGACTACAAGTAGTTTATTGATCTTTGTGATAAAATTACACTAGAAGATAGGGCCAAAATGGCTGAGTTTTATTTGCACAACATGGCCCTCACAGACATGAATGTATGGGACCCTAATTCCAAGCTAGGAGACTACAATTAATGGCTTTGGCATCATGGATGAACCATGAGGAGTCAAGAGCTGCAAAGATGAAAAGGATATTAGCAAGAGAGCAAATTGAACCTCTTCTAATTAGGGTTGAAAAATCAAATCCCACGGCCCTCATTAGTACCCATAATTTTCTTACAAATGATCCTTAGTTGGCACCTAGATATCTTGCTGCCCAAGAGCAAGAAATTTAACATTTTTAGGACATGTTCAGGTTGCTAGGATATGATAGTATACATGCTTGCCTGAGGAGATGGAACACCCTACCATACAGCTTAAAGATAAGAGAATATCACTCTCCTCAAAGGTTGAGAGAGGCACTCAATAGGACACCTATGTATAAGCAATCTATGTAAAGGTTGAAGGTCAATTGGATAGGCCTAAAACTCATTCCACTAGTACTCTTAGAGATGCTAGAAGGGAGAAAAGAAGAAGAAGAAAAGAGGCAATGGGAAGAAGTAGGAAAGAAAGCAGGCTTCTATGAACAAGAAGAGGAGACCACATCATAGGCATGGAATGTCAGAGAGGCCACTAGAGCCATGAAGGATATGGATATTGATTAAGTTGCTCAGAGGATGAGCAAAACTTTTAGTAGGGGGTGATGATGAGCCTCATAATTGGGTAATTATATGGGCCTTAATTCACCTCCTAGCTCAGTCAAGCCAACTTTTCTCATAACTTATTACATGTTTTTGAAACTGCCATATGAGGAGGACAACCTGATGAAGATGAATTGATTGAACACATCCTCCAAAATCCAACTCCCAACGCCATGTCTCTAGAGGAAGTAGTGAAGGAAACCAAGAACAACCATCAGATTGATCTATGCTTAGTTGACTTAAACCCTACTTGTGTCAAGACAATAGAATTCGGCCCTGAAAGAACACTGAAAATCAACCCCTCTCTCTTTGTACACCAAGAAGAAGAGTTATGTAATATGCTAAGAGAGCATTTGGATGCCTTTTCTTGGAATTACAAATAAATGAGGGAAGTGCACCCCTCGATGTGTACTCACGAAATTTACATCAAAGAAGGTTACAAACCAGTCCGACAACCCCAAAGGAGAATGAATCCAACTCTCAAGGACATAGTCAAAGAAGAGTTGCAAAAGTTGTTCGATGTAGGATTCATTTACCCTGATTACAGAGAGTTAAACAAAGAAACAAATAAGGACCATTTTCCTCTACCTTTCATTGACCACGTGTTAGATGGTCTGGTAGGGAAAAAATTTTTCTCTTTCTTAGATGGGTTTAGTGGGTACAATCAAATCTATATTAGCCCAGAGGACCAGAAAAAAACTACATTCACCTGTCCTTGGGGTAATTTCGCTTATAGGGTCCTTCCTTTTGGTCTATGTAATGCCCCTCCCACTTTCCAGAGGGTTCCTTAGTATCTTTGCAGAGATAGTCCATGATGCAGTAGAAATTTATATGGATGACTTCACCCCCTATGGGTGTGATTTCCAGGAGGCTCTCTCTAACCTGGGTAAGGTGTTGAATAAATGCATTGAAATGAACTTATCCCTTAGTCCCAAAAAATGTGAGTTCTTGATGACTACAGGGACTGTCTTAGGTCACTCGATATCCCAGGAAGGACTTCAGGTAGACCCAAATAAGATAATCATCACCAAAAGGGTCCTGACTCTGCAAAAACAGAGGGATGTTAGAAGTCTTTTAGGTTTATTTGGATACTATAGGAGATTTATAAAATATTTCAGCAAGTTAGCTTCTCCTTTATTTGGGTTATTGGCCAAAGACTCTGAATTCTTATGGTCAAAAACCTGTCAAGAAGCCTTGGACACCCTAAAGGACAAGTTGATTACTGCTCCTATTCTCTGACGCCAAAATTGGACTCTTCCTTTTCATATCCATGTCGATGCCTCTCACAAAGATATAGGAGAAGCTCTTGGCTAGATAGATGACAAGCTACCTTATGTCATTTACTTCATCAGTAAGAATATGTCAAAAGTTGATCTGAACTACACAGTGACTGAAAAAGAGCTCCTAGTGGTTGTGCATTCATTGAATAAATTTAGGCATTACATTATTGGTTACCAAACATTTGTACATACCGAACATGTTGTGATTAAATACTTGATGAATAAACCTTATGTAAATGCCTAGATTATTAGATGGTTACTATTATTGCAACAATTTGATTTAACTATTATTGATCAACCTGACAAGGAGAATGTTGTTGCAGATTTTTTATCCAGGTTGACTTTACCTGCAGGGGAGGAAGGAATGGTTGATGATTAGTTACCAGATAAACATTTATTCGCCATTTCAGTTCTCTCTCCATGGTTTGCTAATATAGAAAACTACTTGGTGTCTACACAGTTTCCACCAAATTTGTCCTCCAAGGAAAAGAGAAGAATCATAAGAAATTGACTTGAATTGGGGGAAATATCTTCAAGCTAGGTCCGGAACAAATTCTATGAAGATGTGTCAAGGAGGAGGAAGTCTTCGACATCCTTCTGGCATTTCATGATGGGCCTTGTGGAGGTCACTTTGCAGCCAAAAGAACAACATTCAAGGTACTACAAGCTAGTTATTATTGGCCCACTCTTCACCAAGATGTGAGGAGGCATACTAGCCAGTGTGATCAATGCCAAAGGATGGGGAAACCTACACCAAGGGATGAGATGCCTCTACAACCTCAAGTGACTTTTGAGCCATTTGACAAGTGGGGCATGGATTTCATCGGGCCCATTGACCCTCCATCCAAACAGAAGATGTATATCATTGTGTGCACCGACTACTTAACAGAATGGGCTGAAGCCAAAGCCATCAAAGTAGAAACATAAGAAAAAGTGGCTAAATTCTTAAGGGAGAATGTTTTTTATAAGTTTGGGTACCCTAGAGAATCGGTCACTGATCAAGGCAGTCAATTTACATCTCACATGATTGAAAATCTGTTAAGCCAGCATAAGACCAAACACAGAACATCTAACCCCTACCACCCATAGGATAATGGGCAAGTGGAAGCAACCAATAGAGCATTGGAAGGCATTCTAACCAAGGTTATTAGCAGTAGAAGAAAGTATTGGGCAAATAGATTAGTTGAGGCCACCTGGGCCTACAATACCACCTGGAAGACCACCACTGGCTTCACTCCTTATGAGCTGGTCTATGGGAAGAAAGCCATGTTGTCCATTGAATTTGAATACAACACCTTAATGATGGCAGCACAACTGGATCTAGACATCACCAGGGAACAACAAGAAAGATTGCTCCAATTGAATGGGTTAGATGAATTTAGGATGCAGGCCCTCCTGCACACAGAGATGACTCAAGTTCAAAGGAAAATCTGGCATGACAAGAATATAAAAGACAAACAGTTTCAAGAAGGTGATTGGGCTTTGTTGTTTGATTCCTGGTACAAGGATTTTAAAGGCAAGTTAAGGACTAGATGGTTAGGGCCTTATGTAATAGAAAAGTGTCATGATAATGGTGTTGTGCAGATAATAACTACTAATGCATAGGCTATCCCTTTTCTTGTCAATGGGTATAGATTAAAAATATACAAGAAACCCTTATCAAGGAAAGAATTCGTCAATAGCATCAACAAGACAATGATGGTGGTAGAGAAAGCCTCAACTTCCACCCCACCAAGTCCCTAAAGAAAAATTAAAAAATTAAAAAATTAAAGAGACTCAGGTGAAAACCTCCATGAGGCACCTGAGTCCCACGGTTGGGTTGAAAACCTCTTGAGGTGGCCCAAGGGTGTTAAAAAAAAAAGGAAGAAAAATAAATATATCTCTGGGTGAAAACCTCTTTTGAGGCACCCAGGGCAAGCAACTAGGATGAAAACCTCCTTGGGGGCAGACTAGTTGTTTTTCAAAAACAGAAAATAAAATAAAAAAATAAAAAGAGAAAAGATACAAAATATGACAACTATTTTTTGCAGGTCTACAAGAGGAGGATAAGCATAGCATGAGGAGAAAAGAAGGACCTACAAAATCCATGTTTTAATTTACCCATCTCATATCCTCCATTATTCACCTAGTCTTCCATCTGTAACCCACTCCAGCTCATTTCACACAAACTCTATGTTTTCTATAGGATTCCCTATAATCCTATAGGAGTTTCCTATAGAAATGACAGTAGATATTGAAAACTACAAGAAGAGCAGTCCAAGAGGAAAGTGATGAAAAAATAATGTGTTTGAAAAAAAAATAATAATAAATAATAAATGAGAAATACAAAATACAAATACAAATACAAGAAAAAAAAAAAAAAACAAATAATAATATAAAAAAATAATAAATAAAAATAATAAATAAAAAAATAATAATTAATTAATTAATTAATAAAATAAATAAATAAATTAAAATATTAAAATAATATTAATAATATAAATAAAATAAAATAAAAAATCCCATTCACCTCACCACACCACAACCAATATCATTCATCACCATGTCGCCCCTACATCCATCATAGAAATCAGTTCAAAAAAAATAGATTACAAAAAGAAAAAAGAAGAGAAGAAAAAATTAGAAAAGAAAGAAAGAGGAACCATACCCAAAGGTAGCATCCCTCACCTACCATTCCCTACCACCCTTCTCCACTCATTTCAACATCCCTTCTACTTCAAAGCTGAGAAAAATGTGAAAGTTTAAGGGAGAGACAGCTACAGGACATCCTGTAGCAGCCTATCCCACAAAAGAAACCACAGAGACTACAACCATCTTCAGCACAGGGACTACAAGGATGATGAATCTCCTCCAGATCTTAGCAGCAGTAGGAAGATCAACAACAACAAGTTCCAGCACCTGCACATAAAGAGGAACAAAGCATGAAAAGAGGAAATACACAGTGAAAATATGCATATTCAAAATCACAGCAAAGAGGCACCACTCTCCAGCATGCATCATCAAGGAAGCAAAAGGCCCACATGTATGTAATCTTACTCACGCTCTCTCATAAGTACGATATGATCAAAACTGTAGGAATAATGTGTGAGATGATTTTACAAGTAAAGGTGGCCAGTTAACTTGGCCATCTTCACCCAGTCAATGAGAAGAAAAGAGTTAGACCACTCCACACGTGGATTAGACAAGGGAGACCTCAAACCCCTACGAAAACTCCAATTGTCATTCAGGATTCACCAAAGTAACAAGAGAAGGCAATCCCACTAAAGAAAAATGAAGGAGAAGGAGCATCAAAACAAGCTTCTCCCAAATCTCCAATCACCTAGGAGGCCTATCACAAGGTCAGCCTCATCAAAGGGAAAAGGTCTCCTACAGGAGACACAATCAGACCTACAGGAAGTAGAGACCATCCTACAGGAAACTTTGTCAAACCTAAAGCAAACATAGAGAAGAGACCAGGAAGGAATGACTCAAAAAGAAACAAAGGAAGAGGGCCAAGAACTAAAAGAACCTAGCCCACATCCAAGAGATAAGTGATGACATAAGCCTGTGTCTGAAAAAAAAAATCCCATTCACCTCACCACACCATAGCCAATACCTTTCATCACCATGTCGCCCCTGCATCCATCATAGAAATCATTTCAAAACAAATTAGATTACAAAAAGAAAAAAGAAGAGAAGAAAAAAATAGAAAAGAAAGAAAGAGGAACCATACCCAAAGGTATCATCCATCCCTACCACTCCATACCACCCTTATCCACTCATTTCAACACCCCTTCTACTTCAAAGCTGAGAAAAATGTGAAAGTTTAAGGGAGAGGCAGCGACAGGACATCATGTAGACATCCTGTAAGAAACCCTGTAGCAACCTATCCCACAAAAGAAACCACAGAGACTACAACCATCTTTAGCACAAGGACTACAAGGACGAGGAATCTCCTCCAAATATCAGCAGCAACAGGAAGATCAAAAACAACAAGGTTCAGCACCTACACATCAAGAGGAACAAAGCATGAAAAGAGGAAATACACAGTGAAAATATGCGAATTGAAAAGCACAGCAAAGAAGCACCACTCTCGAGCATGCATCATCAACGAAGCAAAATACCCACAGGTATGTCATCTTACTCATGCTCTCTCATAAGTACGATATGATCAAAATTTTAGGAATAATGCAAGAGTTGATTTTATAAGTAAAGGTGGCTAGTTAACTTGGCCACCTTCGCCTAGTCAACGAGAAGAAAAGAGTTAGACCACTCTACATGTGGAAAAGGTAAAATCAAAAGAAAAAGGGAATGAATCCAAAAATGTTTAAGTTACGAAGGATAGGAGTGGGAGATGATTACAAGGTAGGGTGAAATGATGGACTAATAGTGGGACCAACAGTCCAAAAGGAGGTGCTTGTACTCAGCCAGCCAGCACACCACCCCACAAGATCATCCATAAATAGAAATAAAATGTTGATTCCCATACGAAGAGATCAAAGGCAACTTCAAGGATTCATCGAATGAAGAGGTTGCTCTCGGAATTCCTAAAATAGCACCTACAGGAAACAGTCAATATCTACAGCAAGCAGGAAACCTACAAGAAGCCTACATGAAACAGTCATCATCTACAACAAGCAGGAGACCTACAGGAAGCCTACAGGATACAGAGAAATCAACCTACAAAGCTATCAATGGGCACTAAGGGAAGTCAAATCAAGGGCTATCCTCACCAGAGCGTAGCAAAGTGAGGTAGGAGCTATACCTTCCATATTTTCCATTAAAAAAATCCTCAATTCGGTTAGGAATTTGCAGTGCATCTCAAGATAGAAAATTTATATTGCATCACTAAAAGTCAAATTCCAAAACTTCCTCACCTACTAGAAGTCTTGAACTGTATCCACACAATATTATAGAATTACTAAGAAAAGATGATAGGAGGTTTCAACAAGAGAGAACCCACAAACACAGCAAGGATCCACCAACATCCCCCTTGCGGTGGAAATATTCACAAGGCATCAATGGATGGGGTTCTTTGAGAGGATAAAAGGATATAATGATGATGTGGCTAGAGAATTTTCCCTCTCACTCATACCCCTCACTAGGACTAGTGCCACTGTTGTGGTGAAGGGTTTATTAGTAGCAATTATCCTTGAGTTTATAAGAAGAATCAGTACACTCCCCCTTGGGTTACCATGGAGAAAGGAAGACAAGGTTAACAACACCCATGCAAAGAAAAACTTCTTTTTGGAAGGAGAAGAGTCAATAGAGGACAAAAATGGGGTTAGAAGGGAGATCATTCCATACCCTTGGAATGAAGTCAGTTACCACCTCATCAAATATATTTCATGTGAAGGGAGATACAATGTAGTGTACGGATACCACTTCAGACTCCTCCAAGAACTGAGATTTGGAGAGAACACACATCCTCATAATAGATTGAGTATACCCTATTTTCTTCTACAATCCATGATAGGCATGAGCATCAAGGTGCAAGAGGGAAAACATCAACAACTAGCCCATCATGGGTTGATCAAGCTCATCTTGACTTAAGATTCCCTATTCCATGGACAACATTTGCAAACATGCCGGTAGAAGGAGCAATTCAAGCTATTGACTATGACATAAGCCCTACTGCTAGTGAGGGAGAAGAAGAAATAGAGGAGAAAAAAGACGAAGAAACGGAGGAGGAAAATGAAGAAGAGACAAAGGAGGAAACAAAAGAAGAAACGGATGAGCTGAGTGAAGAAATAGAGGAAGAAAGAAGAAGAGGAAGGAGGAGACAAAGAAGAGGATGAAAAAGAAAATGGAAAAGAGGAAAAAGGGCAAAAGGATGAACAGAAGTTTGCATCTCAAGGCAGCAAAGAAGAAGAGTCACTAAGGGTGTCTCCAGAGCATACAGAGAAAGAGGCAACAACTACTCTAATTTCCCTAAGTACACCTGGCAAATCAAAGGGAAAGAGGCAAAGACAAACCCCACTGTACTTCAGGACAAGAAAAAGCACTAGGATTAGACAAGGGAGACCTCAAACCCCTACCAAAACTCCAATTGTCATTGAGGATTCACCAAAGTAACAAGAGAAGGAAGTCCCACTTGTTATCACCTAAATCCACCTCAGGCTGAAGGAAGGCAAAATTCAGGGTAA
>APFE030241493.1:227200-243193 GCA_000404065.3 Pinus taeda
ATGAAGGCACAGATTATTTCGTGAGGCAAGGTAGGCTGAAAGCATAGCAATTTAGTTTTAAAATATGGTGGAATGGAAAGATTGATTAAGAAGGTGAAAAGGGAATGGGCGACATGAATCATTTTCAACAGAAGAATGAACACTGTACATGAAATTTTCCCACAGTTAGAGCAATAGAATTGAATTCTACCTGATCTCACTCGAAAAACTTCACCAGAAATGAATGCGAAATGAACTATGAAACATAACGAGATACATATGAAGCATAAGAGAAACACTTGCTACACTCACAACCACAGGAATCTCATGAAACAGAGCCACTGCCTTTCATTAATTCTATGTAAAAATATATAATGCAGAAACATAGTTTCTTTCCCACAGTCTCCCAGAAGTTACAAGTCAACCAACCAACTTGCTTTGCAAATGGTTTGCATACAATATATAGAATGTGCTATGAAGAGATAGAACGACCAAGGGTCACCAAATGAAGGTGGAGAGCCAACCATCAGCTACAGGTGTAGTGTTACAAACATGACAAATGGCTTGGGTGACCCTTTGCCTTCTTTTGCCACTTGTATAACCGACCATATGGAGTGAAAATATTTATAAAACCGTCGTGCTCCTCCTATGCATTGTGCTCTTTTCCAGGTGACCCTTGGAGGCCTTCCTGATGTCCAAATTGAACGTAGGATAGCTTTCTGGAAAGCCTGTTCTATCTACTTTCCAAATCCACCAGAATATTTTGATTTGGAGTTCATTTTCCCTGTCAAACATCAAATCTCCCAAGACTGTTCAAACTGTGCCAGATGAGGCTGCCTCAAGGAAGAGTGTTGTTTCGGGCACCTTTTGAATGTCTTTCTCAACCCCAAATTGAGCTTAGGATATCTCATTGGAAATATATTTATGTCTACTTTCCAATCCAACTGGAATTTGTCGATTTTGAGTTCATTTTCTCTGTCAAAAGGCAAATCTCCCAAGACTGGTCGAACTGTACCAAATGAGGCTGTCTGAAGGTAGAGTGATGTTACAGTAAACTTTTGGATGCCTTCCTCAACTCCAAATTGAGCTCATGATAGCTCATTAGAAATATTTTTGTCTCTAGTTATCATTTGAATCATTAAGAAAGTCATTTGGCCATCCAAGCTAGGAGAAAACTTGATTTTCCCGAGGTCGCTCCAGAGGTGCATCAATTCTCCCAAGGCAATTGTATTTTTGACATTTCTTCAGAACCATAACACCTATGTAAAAATTGAAGGAGGCTTGTCTTCCTTGGTTGGTTATGGACAATAACCTCTCTCATTTTTCCCAAATTCACCTTTGATTGCTCATAAACATCATTTGAGTGAAACATATCCTGATGTGTGGGACAAGGGATTTGTCGGAATGAAGCGGAATGAATGGGATAGGGAGCTTCTAAATTCTTGAGGAAATTTTAGGAAGTGCGGAGGGATGATAGAAAGTATGGAAAAGTGTAATCTTAGAAATTGAGTGAGGGGAAGGGGTCCAAAAGGGCAAAACACAAGCCAAACCATAGAAAATTGCCAAGTTATAGCAAGGAACTAGGGTTTTTATGAAAATGAGGAATTTGGGGGATCTCAGTGATGGAAAGTATCTGATAAGATATTTTATGGATAGGGGAAAGTGTATGAACATCAGGATACAAGTTTTCCGATGATTTGACCATCCAAGAGAAATTAGCTTCAAAACCCTAGGAGAGGGAAATGAACCTTTCCATAGGCACAACTGAAACATGAACAAGGTGTGAAATGACCCAATGGAACTTGACATGATGATGACAACCCTCTCAATGATAGTAGACTCAACTGAATAGTGACATGGAACATCATTTGGACAACTTTAACAAGGGTAAAATCAAACCCCAGACCTAATGCCTAGTGACCAAATTTTACTTGAAGACTCACTGAAATGATAAAATTTGACCTTGACACCTTAAAATCACGTGTCTGAGAGCATGTTTGATCACTGGAGGAAGGCTGCAAAGGCTGACTCTAACACCACTAAAGAAAAATGAAGGAGAAGGAGCATCAAAACAAGCTTCTCCAAGTCTCCAATCACCTATGTTAGGAGGCCTGTCACAAGGTCAGCCTCATCAAAGGGAAAAGGTCTCCTATAGGAGACACAATCAGACATACAAGAAGTAGAGACCATCCTACAGGAAACACAGAAAAGAGACTAGGAAGGAATGACTCAAAAAGAAACAAAGGAAGAGGACCAAGAACTGAAAGAACCTAGCCCACAGCCAAACTGCAGCTCCTACTATAGGTTCATTGAAGGAGGTAGGGTGATACCACAGAAGTTTTCCATTCCCCTATTCGTTGAACTTGAAAAAGAGAGGGCAAGGACACACTGGTGGATGCAAATTGCTAAATCAAAAGGGGTAGAATATGTAAGCTACATAGAGGAGAAATTGCAAGAGATGGGAAAAGAACTGAGAAGCATAAGAGACAGAGAAGCAACGCTGAAATATTAGTTAGAGGCTGAGAACACATGGCTAAGGAAGCATCTACAAGAAAAGGAAAGCCAATTGGAAACTATGGCCAGTTTGTCTATGGAGGCAATCCAGTGTAGGATGCCAACAAATTTTTATGCCTTGTACCTCAAGGAACAATGGCTACAATTCCAGATAAATACCCTAGCACAAAGAGGAACTATACCCTTCCAAGACTATAGACAATTCATTGATCTTTGTGATCAAAGCACCTTTGAAGATAGAGAAAAGATATCTGAGTTTTATCTACACAATCTGGCCTTGAAAGATTTAAATGTGTGGGACCCAAATCCAAAGCTAGGGGACTTGCAATTGATGACCTTAGCATCTTGGATGAATCATGAGGAGGAAAGAGATACATAGATGAAAAAGGTATTGGAAAAGGAAGAGGCAAAACCCTTTATGATCATAACATAACAATCTAACCCAATGGCTATCATTAGCACCCACAACCTCATTGCAAATGATCCCAAGCTTGCAGCAAGATACCTTGTTGTACAAGAATAGGCAGTCACACACTTTGAAGACATGCTAAGATTTCTAGGAGATGACAGCCAGCAAGCCTGCCAAAGGAGATGGAACACCTTTCCTTACAGCCTAAAAATCAAAGAATATCGTTCTCTTGACAGAATGAGAGAGGCACTAAATACCCAATGTATAAGCAGGCACTACAAAGACTCAAAGTCAATTGGATTGTCTTGAGGCTCAGTCCACCATTTCTTTTGGGAATGTTGGAAGGGAGAAAAGAAGAAGAGGAAGAAGGAAAGAAGTGGGAAGAGATAGAGAAGAATGCAAGGTTTTATTCACAAGAGAATAGGCTACAGCAAAAGCATGAGATGTCAGGGAAGCCACCAAAGAAATGAAAGACATGGACATAGATTGAGTTACTCAGAGGATGAGCAACACTTTCAATAGGGGGTGATGATGAGGCTCATCATTGGGTAAAATATATGGACCTTAATACAACTCAACTTACTAAAATCAACTCTTCTCATAATACTTTACACGTTTTAATTATATTCTGCTTAATGAGATGAGTAAAAGTAAGAGGTTATGTCTAGTGGTCTAATGTGCATTCATTGCAGGTTTTTGGGGGGAAATTATGGCTAATTAAGGTGCAAGAGCTCGAATGAGACAAAAAGGAGAGATTATAGGATATGGATCTCCCTCATTAAATCCTCACTCACTCAAATATCCCTCAATCAAATCACACCATCTCGGAGTTGCAGGAAGCTGAGTCATGAGGATCATTGACAACTAAGCTAGTGATAGTTAAGAACCAATTAATCTTAATATTGGGAGCCAAGCCTCCCTAGATTTAAGGAAGTTGTTTGCAACTTCAGTCGTATAAATAAGAGGCCTAGAGCCTCATTAGGATTTGGATTTTTATGCAAAATAGCTAAGCATTTTCAACTTGAAGGATTGTGACCAAACTTTGTTATGTATTTTTTGATATGTTAATGAAATTGAGCATTTCCTTGATCCAACACTGAGTTGACTCAGAGGACTGAAGCTTCTCAGTTAGGGCCCAACCCTAGCAGCAGAGGTTCCTTTTACTGTACTTGTATGCTTAGGTTATTTCGTAGATTACTTCTTTAAATTGATTTTGGCATTATTACATTGCAAGTATTGGTGAATGTGATTGGTTTGCTTCCATTTGTGCATAGCTTTAACAATAGCATTAGAGAGATAAGGAAATATATAAAAAGGCTGATAATAGGTGGATCTTACCTCATTCCTCCCTTCAAGGACCATGGTTTGAGGAAAAACTCCCCTTCAGCCCAAAAAGATAGAATTCTAGATTCTTATGAAACTTAGGGTTTTTTTGCTGATTAGGTCAACATCTTTCAGTTTTAGAAGATAGGTTGCAGTTGTCATTTCTGAATCTTAAATTTTGTATTAGATTTCATGTTGCTTTCATAATAGGTTTCAATTATTTCCATGCATGAGCTTGGAAAATAAATTATGCAAATTATGTTTTCCTTATATTGTTGTAAACCCTTCTTGTTTTGAAATGATTTATGGATAAATGCCAACAATGATCTGTATGTTGTAGGAATTTAAATATTGCAGGAAGACCTCATATCATCAACCTCAACCAAACCATACCCACCCGTTATTGCCAAAGGCCACTAAGTTCTCAATCTGAGTCATCATTTCACAATAACAACTTTCCATGCTTGTTGAGAAAATCCAACCATCATAGAGCTTCAATTTGAGTTTTGAGTGAGTTCCAACCACTTCCTTGCCTTATTTCTTCCATTACTCACTTTCCCTAAGCTCCATACCATCATCCAAATCACTCCTTATTCTTTTGACCTATTCCTATAGGAAAACAGGGGATCCTATAGGTGAACTAGGACATCATGTAGACATCATGTAGGAAAACCTGTAATGGCCTATTTTGAGCCTGATTTGTGAGAAATGCATCAAGAAAGCAAGGAGAAGACCCTTGCTTGCCTCCCAATCCATTTGACCCATCACACTCATCTCCCTCCACACCTATTCCACCTGCATGCAACTAAGAAGGATTAGCATTCATGTTTTCACAAAAAGAAAAAGGTTGTTATGCTTATTCATGTGCACAACATTTAAGTGCTTGTTTAGATCAGATTTCATGTTTAGGTTAGTTAGAGTTTCACATGTGTTAAAGTAGAATTATTTTTAAGCAAGGCATCTTAACAAATAGCTAGATGAGTTGTGGTTTTTAGGCATTTATTTTAGTCTTTCATTACTGCAGTAGGTAGCATTTCAATCCTCTCAATTAGGGTAAAATTATCCTTCCTCAATTGGTAATCAAACTTCAATAGAAGGTTGGTTTGAGAAACCCTAGTGGTCTATCCCCCCAGCTCAGTAGTGACAAAGAGTGGACCCATTACATATATTTGTGTATAGATCACTGTCACCTCCAAGTTTGTATGAACCCTGGGTTAATGAAGTAAAGTTGGTAGCCCCAAGAGTTGCAGCATTCTTGCTGCAATACTAGTTCTCATCACTTTGTGCACTCAACTACAGAGCCTTTCTCTCCTATCTGACCCACTTCTCTATGCTAAGACTTCTTTTTTATCGGCCCATTACCTCCTTCATTATCTTCTATTCTGACATGCCTTAGACTCTCTAAGACACACCTATTTATACCTTTTTTCATGCAATCCCATGGTCCACGGACCATGGGTGGGTCTCAAAGACGACTCATAATTTACATAAACAAGGAGCTGAAACCCCTTCGACTCCTAATCATCTATGCGCTTTGCATCCACAAATAGTGGAGACTTCACATTACTTACAAAAAATACATCAAAATTGGGTTATCTTAACCCTAGAACTGACCTAAGGGACCCCATCCCAACATGCCCCCAACACAAAGATCATGACTCACCCTCGAGTCACTCGGCTGGTGCTGCAATCTTGCTACAAAGATCCCCCAGCTCCACTTGCACTACGTCAAACTCGACAGCCCTTTGAGTGGCTGCCTGCTTGATCTCTTCTACTAGCTTCTTTGTAGCTGGTCCTTCTGCAGCTAGCCTCATCTTTTGTTGCATTTTTTGTAAGCCCTTCAGCTTATCCTGGATGGTTATCGAGATCTAATAAGTTTCCTCCAACCAAGGCTACAGCCTAGCCTTAAGTAAGGCCTCCTTCTTTTGTCATGCTTCTACCTACACGAGGAGCTTCTTCCCCTCTTACAACTTGGCTAGGCACTGCGTTGGTGCAATGGAGCACGTCATTGCCCTGACTTCATCATACTTCTTCTGTAGCTCCTTGATCTCAATATTGAGTATCTGCAGGTTTGGATCCTCGTACAGATTGGTGACCAATTCCATGACCTGCTCAAAGACAGATGTGCAGTCTGCAAATGTGGTATCCAGAGTAGCCAGGCCTTCCTTGATCACAGCTCTGTGCTGCTCCCGGACCTCCGGTAGATTCGATGGCTACATATTCAATTGCAGCTTGGTGATCTTCATGTTGAGTTCAAATTGAACACGATTAAACTTTGCCTTTTCTTCACGCACACCAGCAGCTAACTTCCTTATCTTCGCTTCTAGTTGTGCATCTTCAACAATATGAATCTCTGGGATTGTTATGCATGCCTCCGCAACTGCTGACTCCAGTCATAAGCTTTTCACTTGGATCATCTCCTTTTCCTGTAGAATCTATGTCTTCTCAGTGAACAGTTACTGATTATTAACCTTGATCTCACTAACAGCACTAAGTGCTCATTGTTCTCGAATGTGAAGCTCCTCCATGACTCCCTGTAATAGCTCATGCAATCACTCTAGTCACATCACGACAAGGTTGAGGTCCATATTTGGGACCCTATCAAGGAGGGCGTGCTATTCCTCGATGTCGGTGCATATTGAACCTGTAGGCAGGGGAAAGACTCGCACATCCATTGACAGCCACGGAATTATCTCCACACCTGTAATTTGACCCTATGTCGAACTGCCTGCTACGTCGCTCACTTTACCTACATCTACTTGGATCTTGGTTTCTTGGAGTTGCAACTCCCGAATATCCTTCTAGACTCCTCCCAATGTTTTTATGTATTGTTGTTCCAACTGATGCAGTACTTCTGTGGCAACGTCCCTAACTCAATCATTGATCTCATCCATATCACTTTTTGTGAGCACCAGGGGTTCAACTTGTGTTTTCTTAGCCTTCTACTTCTTCCTCGATCCAGCTTGTTGTTCCAATTCTTACCTTTTCACAATGAAGGGGGTGCACTGCCCTTCCTCACCTCCACTGCCTTGCCCTGTTTCTAGTTTTGTTGTTGTCAAAGGTGACTTGTCACCTTTCTAGTTCTCGCGCTGCTCTTGCTCTGCCTTATCCTTGGTAGTGTGTTCCTCCTCGACCCGAGCCTCTTCTGCAGCATCTTTCTTCTTCTACGCAGCCAAGTTATGTGCAGCCTTCTTGGCTGCCTCCTTTATTTTCTTCATGGACGCACTTTCTGCACCTGTGCTTGGCCCAGCAACTAGATCTGAAGGGACGTGCCACTCAGTAGGTCAACACGCCACTACTTCCTACACATCGAACTTCGTTACCAAATAGGGAAAGTCATACCATTTATGTGCAAGATCCTTCCATGCCTAGATATAGACCCGGTGGAAGTTAGCCTTAAACGCAGCATAGGTTGACAACTACATGTACAAGGTTGGGGACAACCTTGGGCGTTGGTTAACTGCCATGCAGAGACTTGCTTCCATCAAGACCCAAAAAATCTTAGTCTCTATGATTCGTGCGGGATCCTTTGTAGTCCATATGGAGGTGAACTACGCTGCCTCCAGCAATACTTCTTCCAGCAAAGGAAATGGGTTGTCTTTTAGTAGCTCCCATGCAACCAACACAATGGAGAGAAGAAACCAAGCGTAATGAAATGGCTTGGTTTCATCCTAGGCCTCACGGTAATTCGCAAGGAACTCTTGGCATAAGTATATGGACAAATTGAATAGTACACCTTTCATGCACTGAGCCACTAGAGACACCACAGGCGTCAGAACCTCAAGCATGACATTTCCTCATCACCTTTCCAGCCAATATCCACGTGACCAATTGAACTATGGGGTAATTTATTGACAGGATGGAATATCCCCACGCCTTCTTTACTAGTTCATAATCCTTCTTCATCCACTCAGCAAGCTCCTTCTCCCCCGTCTTTCCACCAAACTCCTTGGTCGGGTTCAAACCTTCATGCAGCAAGGAGGTAATACTGTGGATAAGAATATATGTGATGGGTATAAGCCCTCCTAGCCATAAACACCCATCATGCACCAGAGTGAGCAGTTGGCGTATGAAAGTTGTGTTGATTAGGTGTGGTGGTAATGTGACACCCAAAGCAAGTTGAGCAGCCCAGATTTCTCAACACCACGGATCCATTCCTCCATTTCCAGCACTATCACACCCATGTCTTCATAGTATACGTGCTTCATGAAGTTATTTGTCGCTAAGTGTGGGAACTTAGTGTGATCTGCTAGGTCACAGTCCTCCATCTTTAATAACAGGACTTGCGTAAGTCGTAGACCTTCAAACGGCACCTACTCAGGTAGCAGGGTCATGGAGATGGAGAATTTGTACGAGTCGAGATCTTTGGTGATCTTTTCCTTCCCCTTTCTCTAAAGGGTATGCCCAGGGAGCTTTGTGATGGGCTTTGCGCCTTCGACATCGATATCCTCCGTTCCTTGGCCTTCTTCCTCCTCCAAGTCTACAAACTTTTTCTTGCCTTTTGCTAGTTGTTTATCTTTCTTCTGGGCTGGTGTCACAATATGATTCCTAGGGGAAGGGCATAGTACTGACTTCTTCTGCTTCTCCTTTGTTGCAAGTTTCTTTTCCTTTGCCATGGATTTTTTTCAGCCTTGGCAACCTCCGCACTGTGGGCACCGCAGGCGTAGCTTCAACAATGGATATTTCAGGGCATGGGGCATCAAATACAGCTACTTCCACACTCAAAGCCTCAGCGGGGTTGGTGGCAGGCATCCTCTCCATAAACAACTCACGGGCTTCAAGAGACACGTCTGTGTGGGTGAAGAATTCCTCCCAAAATGCTCGGCTCATCGATAAACAACAAATTTCAGCAAAAACTCTAAGGGTGCAAAGTGTTCTCTGTTCGACCAGCACACATAATTTATAGGGATATTTGAATTCAAATCCAACTGTTCCTCCCAAATTTTGACCATTAATGTTGTTTTGGTGGCATATCTTCAAATATTTTGGCCTTAAATGCTACCAGCCTGCTCCTCTTAATGTATTTTGGTTGTCAAATCATGAACACTGACCCCAACAATCACTTTTATGTTGTACTGCATGACACCTCCCTCTGTGGTGCAGCTTCTTGCACGCAGCTTCATATATTGTAACTTCACCATCTTCCACACAACCCACCTGCTGCGTAGCCCTCCAACCCTAGCATTGTAATTTATAGTCCCGCTCTCCCTTGCAACTTCCTAGAGCACTAAGACTATCCTGTCACCATATACTCATTACGCAGGATCCCATGTATACAACTTTAATTGGCTTCCATTCACTCTTCCCGGAAAAGGTTCTCCATTTAGCTTCGCGAGCTCAACTACACCTACATCTTAATTTCTTTGATAATATATGGCCCCGGCCAATGCATTTGAAATTTACCTAGAAATTTAGTAAACTTACCATCATATAACAAGACCATATCATTTACCTTGAATGTGCAGAGCTTGATATATCGATCTTGCCATGCTTTTTCACGTTCCTTCTATACTTGTTGATGAAATCCATCCAAAAATATATCCTCTTCAATCTCCATCAGTTGTGCGAGCCATTCCTCTAGGGCTTCGCGATCTACCATACCTATGAGAGACATTATGCACAAACTAGGCACAATATATTCCATAGGCATCATAGCTTCTACGACATAGACCAATTAAAATAGTGTTTGTCCTGTCAGCTTCTTGCAAGTAGTCCTATACGCCCATAGTACTACAGGTACGCACACATCCCAATCATTTCACTGTGCATTGCATATCATCGTCAACACGTTCTACAAAATCTTGTTGAAGGCCTCAATAGTTCCTTTTGCCTATGGTTGATATGGTGTAATCTTCTGATGGTAAACCTGGATTTCTTCTGTCAGCACGCTAATAATTTCGTTTAGAAAGTGTGTACCTCAATCACTCATTAACACTTTCGGGTAGCCAAACCTAGTTAAGACATATTCAAACAAAAACTTCGTTGTTGTAGCCCTTGTAAAATCCTTAACTGGTTGCGCCTCTGCCCATCTAGTCAAATAATCCATTGCGATGATGATGTAGCATGCACCAGTTTTCTTCCCTGGGGTCTGAATTGGCCCAACAAAATCAATCGCCCATTTTTCAAATGGCTGCAATGATACTTGAGGTTTCAATGGCAATTCATCCCTTCGTGATGGTTTGCTCATTCTCTACATGCATCGCATGCCTTACAATATGCTTTGGAATCCTTACGCAGCATTGGCCACCATAGACCTACGTGCAAAATCTTTTGTGTTGTCGCTTTTCTTACATAGTGTCTTGCCACAACCCCTCCATGAGCTTCAGCGAGAATGCTATTTCTCTCAAAATCCGACACATATCTTTGCAATATCTCATCTGCACCCATCTTATACAGATGTCTCACAATTACTGAAAAGTCTACCATGTGCACTACTAGATCCTTCTTTTGCTGACTTGTGTACCCTTCCGATGCCATCCCTGTAGTCAAAAAATGAATAATATATGCAAAATAGTTATTCACTATGTGCACTGCGAAGAGTTGCACATCTAGAAACCCTTCCTCCAAATTATTAGGCTCCTCTCTTGTTTCAATTTGTGACAGATGGTCAGGTCCTACATTCAACCTCCCTAGCTTCACAATGACCTCAAAGTCATACTCCTGGAATAGTAGCAACCATCGGTAGATCTTCCCCCCCAACACAGGCTTATTGACTAGGTATTTCAGGGCAAAGTGATCTGTGTACATTTTGAAATGTCCACCCAACAGATAATGCCTAAACTTTTGAAGTGTGTACACCATAGTCAATCCTTCGCACTCCGTCGTTGAGTAATTCTTCTCGGCCTTCGATAATTTCCTACTTGTGAAGGCTATAGGATGGTCCATCTCTCCTTCACCGGCCTATGTTAGCACTGCACCCAACACAATGCAAGAAGCATCGACATGTACATGGAATTCCTTCTTCCAATCAAGGAGGACCAAGATCAGCACGGTGACCATCTTCTCTTTCAATAAATCCAAACTGCATTGACATTCTTCATCCCAACAAAATGTGGCATCCTTCTTCAGCAGTTTCTCCATGGGCACAGTAATTTGAGCATAAGCCTTGATGAACTTCCTGTAATATCCAATATGTCCCAGCATCGTGCGCAGCTACTTAATGCTCCTTGGGGCCTCCAAATTTACTATCACTGCAATATTTGCAAGGTCCACCATCAATTCTTGTTTGCATACCACACAACCCAGCAAGAACCCAAAGGGAACATAGAATAAGCACTTCTTCAGATTGGGTGCGATCTAGTACCTGCGATACATATCCAACATCAAGCGCAGACTTGCTACATGGTGCTTCACTAACCCAAACACTATCCAGTCATCAAAGTATACCTCCAAGAACTTATGAATAAACTCCTTGAACACTGCGATGATTATGCGAGAAAATATCGCAGGCACATTCTTGAGTCCAAACGGCATCAGAGTGTATTGAAAACAACCCCATTCCATCGAGAAGGTTGTTTTGCTCCTATCCTCTAGCACGATCTTGATCTAATGGTACCCGTAAAACCCATCAGTGAACGAGTAGGCCTCCTACCCTCCAACATTGTCTAATACTTTGTCTGTAAATGGCGTCAGGAATGGGTCATGGACACAGGAATCATTAAGCTTCCTCTGATCTACGCAAATCCTTATTTCATCCTTCCATTTCTTCTCCTGAACCACCATGGGGCTCACCCAATCAAACTCTTCCACTGGTCCTATGATGCCTACTGCTAGCATCTTATCCAACTCTAAGCGAACCTTTTCTTTGTATTTAGGATTTAGGTGATATAGCCTCTACTTAATAGGCTTCACGTTTGGCATCAAAGTGATTTTCATAATGCCCAAGTCTCCTATTATGCCCTTCAAGTTTGAAAACTTGGTAGGGAATAGATCCTAATATTCATGGAGTAACTCAGCAACCTTATCCATAGTAGCGTCATCCCAGTAATCTCCAATCTTTTCAAACTTCAGTTCTACTTCAGTCCCGATGTTTACTTGCTTGGTTTTCAACAGTGCGGTGATGTCTGAGTTCTCTATTTGTGGACCTTCAACTTCGCAATGCCCCTCTGCCTCCGAAATATTAATATTTCTTGGATCCTCATCCTCCCCTTCAGCTGTCACATTATAACATTCCATCGCATGGCATAGATGGGTTCTCCAATTTGAGTGGACCCATTCCAGAGGTTCTTGCGACATTCTAAAGATCACTACCTTAGTCTCTTGTAATGCTTCATCGATGCTTATGAAGCCATCTTCAAAAATGAAGTTCAATAAGAATCCTTCCCTCAATATATCCCACTCTGTGTGCCATGGTGGAGCTCTGTCTCCAAATACCAATTCATGGGGATTGTGTCTAAATTGTGGAAAAATAAGTGTACCTAATCTGGTTGCAGCTCCATTCCATAAGCTTTAGTCCACTTTTCACGAATCATTCCTCCCATCATATTTCTCATTCAATTTAATGTTATGACGCCCAAACTGCAATCTCATCATTCTACTATAATTTTTCCATCCATCAAAGCTATCCTTGTGCGTACCCCACCATCATGTGGGTGTAGTGCGCAATGAAAAATCTAACGCTTGGAAGCGGTGATTCTCATGGACTTCACGTTCAAATGCATCCAAAACTTTATCCATGTTACTTAAACCATTTATTCCTCATATTTCATTGCAATGTGGATAATTCATACAACTGATTCTGCCAATGCTCCAACTCTTCATAGTCGCGAACCGGTTCAGTGTAGCACACTCCTTTTGCAAGGTCCAACAGCACTACAACTCGAAGAGGTTTCCATTCAAATGACATTGTCGTCTTCTTCATGTTGATAACTCCATTCATGTCAATGACCTAATCAATTCCTAAAAGCGTGGGGTATGGATTGTTGTCATCAACGATCTCTATCACTTCAAAGTCAACCATCACGCTCACACCTTCAATATCAACTGTTACCCCATATAGTTGTCCCATCAGAATGATATTCTGTTGGTTTTCCTTTCTGAGCTGAATCGGAGACCACTATAGCGCAGGCCTCCCCATTCTTTCCCATGTTTGTTTTGGAAAAACATTCGCATCAGACCCCATATCCAAAATAACTTGGTCCATCTCATATTCTCCTATCTACGCGGTGAGCCTCATATCCCACCCTATTCCTGACTTATGTTTGCCAATTTTTCTAACTACACGGTGTCCATCAACTATGTTTTATTTGCCGACACATTTGTTTATTAACTCCTGCAGGCCTTTCACAGCTTTTCTATTGTGCAGCAGTTTCATGCAGGTCTCCAAGAACGTAGTAAGGATAGAGGGATCAACCTCTGTAGGCGCACTGGTTTCTTGCACTTTTTTCTGGCTTCCTGAGGTGGAAGCCTCAACGAAGATTTTCTTGGCTTCCATAAAAGTTTCCTTATCGCGTGCCAAATCAAAACCAACTTCCTTTTCTGGGGCCTTGCAGACCCATCCGCCCTCTTTAGGTTGTTTCCCTTTATCATCACCGGTTGTTATCCCACTTCTTAGTACGATATTCATGCTTTGATCTTCCTCGTGGGGCGTAGCTCTCGTCATCTGTAAGTTTTGTGTAGGCTGTTGAGGTTGCGCCTTCTTCTCCTGCATCTTAGCTATCAACACTAGGCATTCTTCTATAGTGTGGTCAAACTGGCTACAGTATTGACATGACAGACATGTTTGATTCTGACACTCCCGCGTGTAGTGCCTTGGTGTCCCACAGTTTTAGCAAATAACTTGTCCACGACCTCTACCATGTCCTCCTCCTCCTCGGCCCCATCCTCTTCCTTGATAACCTCCACGTGTTCCTCCTGCGCCCTGATCTAGAAGCCGAGTTTTTGCTTGCATCCAGTAAGTAGTTTCTTTCCATCATCAGTTCATAGTTGCGACAGTGGCGCTCGTCATTGTTGGCGTTATGATGCATGTGTTGTACTTGATGGCAACCCTCTCATAGAAGATCATCTCACTTATATATAACTAGATGAATCTACAGAAGAGATATCAGATGTGAATGAATGCATGGGATGCAGGACAACTCAAAGGAATCAGATGATAGTTCTAAGTGTGACAAGTTAGCTTTGCCATCAAGTCCAAAGGGGGAGATTGTTGGCATTATGATACAAGTGTTGTCCTTGATGGCAAGATGACAGATCATAGTGCAGTAGGTTAGTAGCAAAGAATTGATGATCAGATTACAAAGAATGAAGAAAGCTGAGTATACACGCAGGTTCACTATATACCAAGTCGCGTACAGTGGCAGGTTATACGCAGGTTCACTATGTACCAAGTCGCGTATATACGCAGGTTCGCTATATACCAAGTAGGGTATACACGCAGGTTATACTCGCAAGTTCTCTATATACAAAAAATGCGTATACAGACGGGATTGTTGATCAGAAGTCGCGTATGCATATGCACGCACTTCCATGAAAGGAAAAGCGCGTATATGTTGGAAAACTTACCTTGGTCCAGGCGGTTAGTCCTTGGAATTTGAACCTATGGTTTTTGGACCATGGCTTCTCGACAGACGTGTTTATCCCTAGTATTGAGTTGATGGTATTGGTTTGTTATGGTTTTGGACCATGGTATTGAGCAAGGCCTAAGACTATAAAAGGAGAAGAAGATCATTAGGCAAGAGTATTAAGAAAGTCTTGAATATCTGATGAAGGATGAGATCCAGTATGCAGGTTATGGGTTGCTTGATCTAAGCTAAGGAGGGATCTCACAAGTTGATGGAGAACAAGATCTAAGGATAGATCGGGATCAAATGGTTTGAAATGAACTATCTCTATATGATTGATTGTGTTTATTCTAGATCTGTATACTGACGCATGTAATGATATGAACTGGGTATAACTTAAGTTTGAAATCGCTGCAAGTCATGTTTGAATATTTATAGATCTAGACGTGGGTTGGCTATGGTAAAAGCGTGTATGTACGCGGGTTTGGTTTGTCCAAGTAGCATATGCACTTTAATGCATGATTTTGATGATACAGTTGATTCTGAATAGTGTTGCAGAGTTCATGGTTCTGCTCTGTGTTCTGGTGACTGCTTTTTGTTGACAGGGTTCAGTGGTTCAGTATTGGGAGATTCAGAGATTGATAATGCTAGTGTTGACTGGTTGTGAGCTTCAATGATATTGACGGGTCCAGTATGAAAATTTGATGAAACGTGGCCTTCAGATTTAGAGTGGTGCTTCTGTGTATCCATTCTGAAAATTTATGAAACGTGGTACCTGGAGGAGAGAAGATTGTAGGTTGGCACCTACGTACTAGTATCTTAGCTAGTACAAGAACTATGGGGGTTGTAGCTCCCTTCTAGGAGAACCTGGAGAACGAGAGAGGGTTGTAGCTCTCTGCAGGTTGCAGCCTGCGTACTGGCAAAGGACTGCACCAGTACATTGTAAAAGAAGTTTCTAATTTAAAAGAAGATAGAGATGAATTACAGCAGGTGGTTTTCACACACATTGGGTTTCCACCTTATATCTTGTGTTCTTGTTTGTGATTGTCCTTCTGTTCTGTTTTACTATCTCTAGTTAGTGGTTATTTGTTTCAGCAACACAGATTAACAATCATCATCAAAAAGATAAAGTAAATTAAAAGCTTGCCTTGTATACGCAGTTTTCCTTCTGCATAGATGCGTATATACGTGTGTTTAACTAAATTAAGTAGCGTATATCATTTGTTTTGAAAAAGGAATATTTGACTTGATAATACTAATTCACCC